>CAUYSK010027570.1:0-10027 GCA_963575035.1 Avahi laniger | reverse complement strand
AAAACCTTCTGCACAGCAAAGGAAAACAATCAACAAAGTGAACAGACAATCCAAGAACGGTAGAATATATTTACAAATCATACATATGATAAGGAGATAATATCTAAAATATTTAAGAAATTCAACCAACTCAATAATAAGAACAATAACTTGATTAAAAGAATGGAAAGACAAGTGCCACATGTACTCACCATCAAATTGGTATTAACTGATCAACACATAAGTGCACATATAAGAATAACATCTATTGGATGTTGGGTGGGGGGGAAGGGGGAGGAGGGAGGAGGGGACAGGTATATGCATACACAAAGAGTGCAATGCGCACCACCCAAAGAATGGACATATTTGAAACTCGAACTTAGGGGGGGAGGGAGGGCAAGGACAACATACGTAACCTAAACATCTGTACCCTCATAATATGCTGAAATAAAAAAAAGAAAAATGGGCAAAGGATCTGAATAGAAGGCCTACAAATGGCAATGAGTATCAAAAAAATGCTCAATATCATTAATTATCAGGGAAATGCAAAGTAAAACCACAATGAGATGTCACCCAACACCGTATACAATAGTTATTACTAAAGAATAAGTGTTGGTGAGGATGTGAAGAAAAGGGAACATTTTTACACCATTGGTGGGAATGTATTAATAAATTAGTACAGCCATTATGGAAAGTAGTTTGGAGGTTCTTCAAAGAATTAAAAATAGGACTATCATATAATCCAGCAATCCCACTACTGGGTATATATGCAAAAGATGTGAAATCAGTATGTCAAAAAGATACCTGCACTCCCCTGTTCATTGCAGCACTATTCACAATAGCCAAGATACGGAATCAACTTTATTGTCTATCAGTATGTGAATGAATAAAGAAAATGTGTTGTATGTGCATAATTGAATACTATTTAACCTTAAAAAAGGAGACTTGTCATTTGTGACAACATGAATGAACCTCGAGGACATTATATTTAGCGAAATAACCCAGACACAGAAAAATAAATACCACATGATGTCACTTAAATGTGGAGTGTAAAAAAGTTGAACTTCATTGAAACTAAGAGGAAAATGGTGGTTTCCAGAAGCCGGGGGTGGAGAGGATTGGAGATATGTTAGTCACAGGACACCAAATTTCACTTAGACAGGACTAAGCTCCAGAGATCTGTGGTACATTGTGTTGACTACAGTTAATGACAATATATTATATATCTAAAAATTGCTAAAAGTAGATCTTAAGTATACTCACAACAGAAAAATAAGCATGTGAGGCAATGCACATTCTACATAGCTTCATTTCATCATTCCACAATCATGTTGTGCACTATAAATATAACAGAATTTACTTTAAATTAAAAATAACAAAATAATACAAAATATGATACAACTCATACAGAAGATAATTTGTCAATTTTGAATAAAATTACATATGCATTATTCTCTGACTCAGAAATTCCACATTTAGGACTACATTCCCAAGATATACTGGAATTAATGCTAAACTAACCAGGCAAAGATGACTATTCATTGTAGGACTATTAATATTTTTAATAACTGAAACTAGAAGCAATTTAACTGCTGGAAAAAACTATGTATATCCACACTATAAGTGCAACATAACTGTAAAAATGAATGGAAGATGGTCTTCATATTATACTATAGATTGATCTCCAGAAAATTTTTAAAATAAAATAAGCAAATAAAAGAGTTTCTATAATATAATAGCTTTCATCTAAGGAAGGGACATATATTCATATCTACGAATGTGTATATAAATATACATGCATAAATATATACTTATATGTATTTACTTGTATTAAAAATAAAACATACATTTAAAAACATTCCCTATAAGGAAAAGGAAGAATGAGGTGAAATTGGACAGAGACATAAATAGAAGTTATTTGAAATACCATGATTTATATAGTTTGACTTTGAAATCATGTATTTTCAATGATTTATAAATATAATGAAAACAAATGTTTCAAAGTAATTCTAAGCACTTAAAAATGAAACAAAGTAAATTAATCTAGTGTTCTTGTGAACATGGATTCTCAGAATACATGGGAGAAAGGAATCTACATGCAAGACATTAAAAAGTGAAAACATCTTTGTGGCCCCAAATTTAAACTAGAAGTTCCAATGATATATGAAGACAGGATGTATAAAGGTAAAGACCTATCTATATATAAACCTGTCCATATAAAGAGGTATATGAATATATCAAAAGATATTGATAAATATGTAAAGATTATATAAAATTACATAATACATTTACATATTATATGCATGTGCTTGTTTATTTATTTATTTCAACCCACACATGTAAATATTCTAGCTCTGTTCTCTGAAATGGCTTATAAACAATCTACATCCCCAAAGCAATACTCTGTCCCCATTAAAGAGGTTATTCCGGGTAATGGTCTCCAAATACTATTTACCACAGTAGACAAAAAGAACTCCTTGGAAAAATATCTTATTTCAATATATGAAATTTACATGAATTGCCTTCCAGTTACTAATTTCTATATTTGTTCTCACTTTACAGGATATTGTATTCAAAAAATATGTATAGAAATAATTTTAGCCCCAGAATGATCTTTATCTTCCTTCTGAGTGGAATTTTTCTTTTTTACTCCAAATGTCTAGATGCCATAGAAATTCCAGATCTAAATCCAGTTCAAGCACTTGAGAGTTTGTGGACCACCCAGAAGAACAAAAACCAAATTATAGGCCCTAACAGAGCCGGCTAATTTTTGCATTCTTAATTCTGGAAAATATCCTTGAGATCCTAGACCAAAGTGTGGAAGTTCTATCAGGGCTGCTATTCTTCATGGCTCTGACACCAGCTTTTGTGCACCTGTTTACCCTCTGTCCCCAGGAAAAACAGGATTCCCAATACAAAAAAGTCCAGAATGCTGGACAAACACTTTCTTATATTTTGACCTAGAAATCCTTCACTGTCTTTAAACAAGATTTAAAATATATATTTAATATAGCTTTTTGAAAGTTGTTTTTTTTTAATGTTTTGTGTTTGTTTGTTTTGTTTTTCATGTTAGCATTTCAAGAGTTGTGGCCAAAATCAAACATTTTGGTTTCTTACAGCATATATCACAAAATTAAATGACTATTAAAGGAAATCAGAGAATGCAAACAAATCAATGAAACAGACCCAACAACACAATAAAAGTGTAGGGTAGAGATTATAAGAATTTGCAAGATTTGCCTAAAGTATTTAAATTAAAAATTTTTAAAACATTGGAGCAACACACACACACACACACACACACACATATCTCTAGGATAGGTTATAGTTGGGCAGTAGGTCACTATGATTTCTGGCATAGATATTGTCTCTAATATTTTATTCTTGGGAGAATTTTCTGTTTGTTTTGTTTGTTTGTTTGTTTTTCATAGTAACCAATAAAAAAACATTCAGTACCCTGGTCTTAAAATGCTTTCAAAGTCAACCCCTTATCATAGCAGAACTGAATTCATTTGATTGGCTTTCGTATCCGTCTCTGAATCAGGGACAGTTTTCTTAAAAACAAAAGAAAAAAAAAAAAGACTTTATCTTAAAGAACTGAGAGAAAAAGAAAAGCATACCAGTTGCAAGTTTTGGAGACATATACAAAAGAGCTAATGTATATGAAATAGATAGCTCCATATTTTACACACAGAAAGAGTTACTACAGAACCAAACTAAACAAGACGGAAAATAGAAATTCAAATGGTGTCATTTAGACCTATCTGTCTGATTTCATTCAAGGCATAAGCATTTGCCAAATTTGTACAAACACTATGTTTCAGCAGATTATAATTTTTTTAAACTTCCATAAAGTGTTTTATCAAATAAATTGCAGCTATGTGTTTAATATGAGAAAAGACAAAGAAAATACTGAGTTTAAACTCTTTTAAGAGAGATTAAAGATCATGATTATTAAAGGAATTTTTAAAAAACACAAAGTCACACTTAGTTTGTAGGAAAAAGTCTTTTTTTCTTGGTGGGTTAGATTTTTCATGGTTCAGTATAAGACTTTTTATCTGCTAAGGAGTATTCCCACATTGCCAATCAGTGGAAAGAGCAAAGGAGTTGCACAAACAGATAAAATAGTTATTAAAAACAACACCTCAAAAGATCTTTCTGTACTTTGTCCAAATCAATATTTGTATCTATTTTTATATAAGCTAAGGCAGTTACCTGATGTATAGCAGAAAGGGTCAGAAGAAAACTCTCAGATTTTTCTTTTTGAAAATATAACATTCTACTTGAAAAGGAGACATTCTAAAGTAGAACATCACTTGCAGCTTAATTTCAAAATTATGCAATGGGCATGATAATATGACATTGTGTTCATTACCAAATTCATGTCTGTATTTCTTTGCAGCTACCATGCTAATATTGTACTCTTAAATTATTGTTTCAATATTTGTAATGCTGTAGATATATCCCTTTCTGGAATTCATTTATTTTGGCTGGTTGTAGGTAGAGGGTAGAGTATGAATTATTGTTGTTCATAGAGTATTAAAAATTAATTTATATAAAATTAAAGCCTTACTAATAGCTATAGAAATAACTTAAATAATGCCACATTTAGCTAATTTCACAATAGTTTAAGACAGTATTTCTCAAGAGTTGTTTCAGGAAGGAACTAAGCTATAACGTTCTAGTACCATGTGTAATGAATTAACTCCTCTCCTTTGGTGAGCTTGGAAACTTCCTTACTCCAGACTTTATTGGCAAACAAGTTCACTTGCCAAAAACTTGAAATTTATAGAAATAAATCCTGGTCACTGAGTGAGAAGGATGAGATTCATGTAAAATTTATTTTTATGTGTTTAAATACCTCTTAGCAAAATGAACCACAAAGCAACAGCCACTCATCTTTTTCCCAAACCATCATCACTAAATAGTAAGCAAATAATCATTAACAACAGATTTGGAAAATTAATAAGCTGTGAAAATACATAGAAATGGATATCAAAAGGCTAATAGTTTAAAAAGTGATATAAGTACAACATAGAAATGCTATATTTAATTCGTTCTTTTCATAAGTACATATACCTATTAATAACCAGAAATTACATTCCAATTTGAGAATTTGAGGATTAATAACTCTCGTGTTTTCTTTTAAGGCATTTATGATTGTTTCATGGAGATTAATGTAAAGAAATAGTATTATGTCACATATGATACAAGTCAGAGTGCTATATATATAGTGGTAAGGCTTTTATAAGATACAGTAAATAATATTGTCATTAGCAGTGTTAAATTAGACTACATGAAATTGCAGATATATGATGTTTTGTGACTTATAGAATATGCAATTGTATGTAGCTCAATATAATATTATTAGTTCCCATAGCATTGAAATGGAGCTTGATCTTGAAAAGTGATATATGGTTAGAATTAGGCTCTGCAGCCAGTGACCTGAATATTACAATAGTGTAAGCAAGATAAAAGAGCATTTTTCTCTTGCTTACATTAATTTTGGAAGAAAGTGATCCAGAGCTGGTCTCTGGCTCTGTAACCTCAAATTCCTGATGACCTTGGTCCTTTCCAAATCCACAATCTGAAGTCTGATCCTGGCGTCACCCTTAGTCTCCCCATTCCAGAAAGCAGGAGGGAGGCAATGAAAAAATAGATGGACAGAGGATACATGCCACCACCACTTCAGGAAAGGTTCACATGAAGGTCACATACAACTTCATACGTTCTGTTGGCCAGAATCTAATCGCAAGACATAACCTCAAGGGATGCGGGGAAATGCAGTATTTTGCAGGTAGCTATGTGTCAGCTACTAATTCTAGCACTAGGGGAGGAAAGAAGTATGGGAATTCAGCATATCTCAGCTCTTTATCATTAAAGGATAGCTTACTAGTTGCATGAGAAATGGAAAAGGCTTGCCAGAAAAAAAGAAAAAAAATCATTTGTCAAGTTGCAAAACATTGTAACTATATGAAACATTCAGATGACTATATTTTTATCACGGAAGGACCATAAAATAACATTAGGACAAATGGAAAGAGATGCACTTAAAACAACAGGACGACATCAGACAGTCGGGCCTTATATGGAGGTAAAGAATACTGGAATTTATACCACTTCCGTGAGTAGCTATTGAAATGATTTTGAGCTGGTGACCAAATGAACAGAGTTGCATTACAGGAAGATCACGCTGGCTGAAGTGCAGAAGAAAGATTGGGAAAGGGCGAGAATGAAAAAAAGGATAAATTTGACTACTTTTGTGTGTGGGAGGGATAACATGCTAATTTCACAAATTCCTTGCCTTTTAACATATGAGTTTAAAGAATAAAGTGATAAAAATATGAAAGATGTGATAATGCTAATACACTTTGTTCCCGAATTGAATTTTAAAAGATGTTATTTTAACTTTAAGCGAGCTTAACACAGAAAGAATAAATACAGTGGGGTGCCCATGGATAAAAAATTTTAGTCTAACTTAGATTCTAACAACGGTCAGTACAAATAATTGGTAGAAAAAAATATTTTTTTATTCTATACAATTAAATTTACAAAAAGATCTCAAAATTGTAAATATCGAATACATTATTTTGTTAACTAAAATGCTGATGATTTAAAATTGTCTTCATTCTTTAAACACATAGTGATTTTTGTAAATATGATCCAAATCTTATTGTATGGAATAGTTAATTTTTTGGAAGTCAATATTTTAAATAGTATTACATTTCAGATGTTTTATAGTTTAAAAAGTAAAAAATAAATGTAAATGCAACTTTGCAATTTTTTTTTAACTTTGCAATTTTTTAATTCCCCCTTCTAACTAGCTGAGACAGGGAAGAAGAAAGTGTTTAAGGGAAAATGATCTAAAATTTGAAGTTATGTTGCTGATAGCTGCTTGGACATTTGGCTTTGTTGTTGTATCTAAAAGCCAATAGAGTGGTACATAAAAGTGATTGCAGAGCACATTTCAGCACTAATAAAACAAATTGACTATTGATGATGTGCACAGGGCAAATCCAATTACATCTCACAAAGCTTTATATTGCTGTATTTCTTCTTGAATGTTTTCTATTTATTTATTTTAATTTACAGTTTGGGTAACAAGCCCAAAGATGCAATATGGGTAGGCAAAGAGTGTCTTGGACTTTAAAACCTGAAATTCTAAGTGAAATTCTGGTTTTACTCTTTGTGGCTCTCAGTCTTTGGACATGTATTTTAAACTGAGTTTCAGTTTTATAGAATTAAATTTGTAGACTTCTTTAAAGATTAAATAAAATGACATATGTGCAAATATTCCTAAATGATATAATTTATTAAAAGTAAATGGTTTATTTTTATTAATTTAAATAATGAATGAAACATGAATATAATATCAAGGACCAATAAAAAACTCAGGTTATAGCGCATGCATACGTAACTACACACAAGCACGCGCACACACACACACACACACACACACACATTTAGAGATGGTTTCCTTTGTTAGACTTTACCATCTGACTCACCTTGCTTTTTCCTATTGACGTTTTGGAATAAAAAGATAGGTTTTCTTATCACAGCTTTCCCAGAATTCCAGCTCAGCTCCACATGATCATGATGACAATAATTTATTTTTCATTGTACCCACGCTACCTTCTACAAGGATGACAAATGCCACAGGGGTGACAATGCTGCTGCTTGGAACTGAGAAATATAATTAGCAGATACATACAAAATACTTTAATGACAGCCCCCTTCTGAATACCTACACCTGCCGGACACTGTAATAATGAGGCTTGTGAGCCACTTGAACATTCATCGAATGTCCCAACTGGGGCTTGAATAATGTGATTCAGTTATTACAGACCTGGCACAACCCCACAACTGGAATCAGGAATACTGTGAAATATTCAACATCTGCCGCTTCACCAAGCAACACTTTCCTTTATTTAATTCCATAGGCTTATTTGCATTCTCTTAATTTTCTTATGCTGAGGATTAATCATTCATGAAAATAATAATTACAAAACTCATTTAAAAGCTTGGGGAAAAAAAAAAGCCAGCTTCTTTTGATGGGCATTGCTCCTGAAGGAGGAGGAAAAAATAAACTCATGCTTAAAGAAACTTCAAAGCTAGATGTTTAAAAATTGGTATGGCTTCGATATTTTTTTTTCTGCAATAAAATTAAGCATGTTGCTTATCACGTATACAATGGGAAATGAAGAGGGAAAACTGTAAGTAGCTATCTAGTGGTTATAAGCATGTGCTTTTAAACTCTTACCACCAGATGAAGAAATGGATATCTCTTTTGTACAAATCTAATTTTTAGAAAATAACTTCTTATGTTGAGTTCAAATGGGCTTTCCTTCAATGCAACTCTGTAGTCCTAAACTTTCATTTTGAGAGTCATAAATTAAATCCTATACTTCTTATACTTAATTATTTTACTATGTGAGTCATCTTGCCTGGATAGATGGCAGTTCCAGACCCTTCTTAATCTTTTGACACCATCAAACTTGTGACTATTATCACAGTAACGACATTTTCATTCACACATTTCATTTATTTCATTTACAAATAGCATTAGTTCGAGTGGTCATTTCAAAATAATTTTCTCAATTAATTGTCACAAAAATTCTCTGAGGTTAGCACTGTTACCCTTAGTCTAAAAATAACAAACTTTCGGATTAGGTGGGTTATTTTTTTCAAAAAATATTAATTTTCTGGTATTTTTGGAACTCTTACTCCATGTTGTGTACTAAGCACTGCCTTTTTTAATCTTCACAAGAACTCTATGGAATTGGTACTATAATATCTTCATAATATAGTTCACAGAATGAGTCACATAATGGGTAATAAACTTCCTCAGTGACACAGACTTAGTAATCAGCAGAGTGATAGCCATCTATGCAGAATCTGTAGAATTTTCATAAAGCATTTCCCAAGTACCCATCTTCATCTATGTCAAGTACTATGTTAGACACTGTAGGTATAAAAATTTATTCTGCAATCAAGCTGCTTTAGCATAAAAAGTAAAAAGGTATGTACATACATAAATGCAATAAATTTTCGCAAGGACTGTAACAGACAGACAAATGCACCTCTTACAGATGTTGTGCTTAGGAGCTTTCAGAAGGGAAGACGAGGCTTTAGAAAAAATTGAACTCCTGCTTTTGAAGGATGGGTTGATACTGTTCTCCTAGGCAGTTAATTTAGAAGCAAAGGTAGAATTTTCTGCACAAAACTGAGAAATTGTGACACAAAGGATATGAGGGTGAAATTATAAATACTTCTATGTATCCTATGGTTTGAATATAAGTAGAGGAAGCAAGTGAGTTGTATTGAACTCACAGAGAAGGCAGAGAGGTAAGCACAGATCACAAAGTGTTGTCTCTGCCAGGGCCAATGTTTAGAGATCATTCTGTTGGGAATCATTTGGAAGTTTTGAGACTAAAAAACCAGTACGATTCGTTCAATCTCATTTATTCATATTTAGTGTGCCCAATTTAATGAGTACATGCTTTTTGCCAATTTAAGGAATCAGTAGAAACAAAAACCAGATAAAGCCCTTCACTCCTGGAAATTATTTATGATTAACATTTTAATAAGGTAGCTTTGGAAATAATATATGGAGAATAACATAAGGGAGAAGACTAGAGGCAGGGATGCTAATTTGAAGCTATCGAAATTGTTCAAATAACAAATACGGGCCTAGAGGAAGCATTACTAGCGCAGATGAAGAAAACTTGATGTCGCGTTAGGCTGCAGGATTGATGACTGACTGACTGGATTTGAGGCTAAGAGGAGAGGGAGACATGCTTTTAAATTAAGTCTAAACGTAGGTTTATCAGTCTTCCTTTATATTTCCAATTTGATGTAAAAAACATAATGAATTGATTTTGTATCCTGAGACTTTGCTGAATTCATTTATCAGTTCTAGGAGTCTCTTAGATGAGTCCTTGGGGTTTTCTAGATATAATATCATATCATCAGCAAAGAGCGAGAGTTTAATCTCATCTGTCCCCATTTGGACACTCTTAATATCCCTCTCTTGCCTAATTGCTGTGGC
>CAUYSK010027569.1:0-60088 GCA_963575035.1 Avahi laniger | reverse complement strand
ATTAATTTCTTTCTATTTTTGGTAGAGGTGGGGTCTCACTCTTGCTCAGGCTGGTCTCGAACTCCTGAGCTCAGAATGATCCGCCCACCTCGGCCTCCCAGAGAGCTAGGATTACAGGCGTGAGCCACCGCACCCGGCCTATAATCACAATCTTAATAAAACCGAAAGACTGAAACAGAAATGTGCTATCACAGAATCACCTTGAGAAATGCAATTCAAATTTAAAATGGAGCATTATAGTCAGAGAGGTGCAGGAAGGAATGCCATCTTCCCAGCAAGTTTCTAACTTTATGTTCAATGAATAGATGGATCGATCTGCTAAAATTTTTCATGTACAAATGTACATGTCCAGAATATTGTAGATTTTTATTTATGTTTATTCTGGAGACCTCAAAGGAACATGCAGGGTTTTTCTGTTTGTTTGTTTTTTAACTCCTCTTTGATTACAGCCTATAGAGAGGTTAGCTCTGTCAGTGCCCATACTCTTGTTTTGAGCTCTGAGAGGCATGTATCACTTTTAGAATTAGAAAGTTATGTGTTCTCCTTACTTAGCAGCAGCTGTAAACGTTTCCTTATTGTGTAATCCCATGAAAATAAGCAAAAACCAACAAGCAAAATTCTTCCTCACCACACTGCACATAGTTTCTCCACAAGCTATATTGTTTCTTCCTTCAATGATGCTGTTAATGCTATTTCATTTTTATCTTTTTCTCCCCTCTGTGGCAAACGAATCCCAGTGGATTACATGAAATTCGGTTCAGATATTACCTACTCTGGGAAGCCTATTTATTCAGCCTACCACCACCCCAGTTCACTAGGTAAAGTGTTTCTCATTTATGTTTTATTAATATCCTATCATTCATTTCTCTTATAGATGGTCTTATCATCTTCTTTTTAGCTATCTTCCCCCTTAGCACCATGAATTCCCTGAAGGCAGGGAGTATGCGTCAGTAATCTTTGGATCCCAAACACCCAAACCAGTTTCTGACTTGTAAAAAGTGGTCAGTAAATGTCAAAAGAATGGATGAATGAACAACAGGACTCCTCCCCTTATGTCCTACTCTAAGAGAGTTTACAAAAGGATGGTATCTCTCATACAAAGCCTATTCTAGGACATGTAGCTTTTAGCTACCATAATCACTTTTTGCAGTGATGATTTTCCTTTTCTAAGGCTATGAGTTTACAACTCCTACTGATAATTAAAGTCAGTAAATAAAAGGCATAGAAACATCAATATTATTTCCATGCTATGGATCTGAATGGTAAAGAAACTTCCTCAACTCTGTCCCACTGCAGAGTGATAAGTCCTGGATCAGGCTCTGTCCTGAACCTGTATTGTTTCCGGTGCAGTCCACATCCCCTCCCCGGATCAGAGTACCAGCTCAGCTATGAGTACCACCTACAGCTACCCACATGCTGAACTTGAATGACAGGTTCATAAAAAATATTGGGCATTCATTTAAAAAAAATTGCAAAACTTTTGTAAAAATGATAGATGAGGATTTTATAAGGAAGCAAGATGTTACAAATATGATCTGTATCCTTTACAAAAATAAACTCTTTTCATAATCTCAACTAAAGCAATTAATGAAAACTTTTTAGCTCTTAATCACAATAGAAGGGGCCTAAATTATTCTTAGAACAAAAACACTGACCTTTGCAATGTTTCTCTTTTAGAAAAATGAATAATAGGGTTTTACACTGCTCAGATAACTTTTCTGAAGCCTCAGCACCTCATAGACACAGTGCTGGCAATGCAAATTTATTTTTTTTATTTAACGAGCATCATAAATAATCCATGCTTTGATAACTATTCTTAAAATCTCTTGCTAAATAGAAGACATTGTATATATCTGAAAAATATTTTTCCAACATTATTCTTAGTTCCTTAAAATAAGCATCATAAACACTCATCATAACATCTAGTGAACATTGATTGAGTTTCTATGGAAGTCTAGCTGTGGGCCTGAAGTTACAGGGATGAGAAAAAAGATGTGGAGAGAAGCAGATTCACTCATCTGTGCGTCCCTCGAGAGAAGAAACAATGTCTTGCTCATGACATTTCCACTATTCTCTTCAAAGTGCCTCAACAAAGATGGTCATTAAATATTTATTGAAGGTATGACTCAATGTTTACAGACATACACTCTATGCACAGAGGACTCAAATGCTGAAAAAATCTGCTTTAACAGTGATTCCCATCTAGCATTTTATGACACCCCAGTGTTTCTCTCAATGTCATGATTTTTAAAATTCTTCATGTAAAAGCAATTTTAACTCAGTTTAATTTTAAAAACTGCAGAATTTCTGTAAGGTGTGAGAAATGAAATGATTTTTTTAAAGCTAGAGTATTACTCTTTTGGGAAAATAAGTGCTTCTCAACCTATCTCTTGTTCTATTATAGTCCACTTTCTCATTTCATAACTTACCATGACATAGGCTAATAGTTGTGATGCAAGTTAAGGATAGGTTTTTAAAAATGATTACATAAACTACTTTTTAAAAAACTTCTTATATTTCAGTGAGAAATATTTTCATAGATATAATTTTACTTGTCTTATAGATTGTTTAAAAACAATTAGAATTTGTAGGCTGAAGATAAAATGTCATTGATTTCTGTTCTGCTTCATTTTCCCAACAAAAATCACATTATGAAGCAAACCAGTGGAAAGGGAGGTGATATCTAATTGGCAGATGATTCTTTGTCTACTCTTTCTATTTCAATTTGTCACTAATACCCCCTTTATCAATTCTGCCGTGCCATATTTTCTAAAATCCATCTAATAGATTTGTCCTTGATTCATTCCTTTAGAAGAACCTCTTTCATCATTCTTAGTATGTCTGTTCTGTCCCTTCTCTTGCTGTTTAAAGTTTAGCCACATATTATTTGAATGCTAAGTTACTTAATTTGCATATGACTTTCCTAAGGTTCAATGGTTTATTTATCTATTGGAATAATAGTAATTATCTCTCTCAGAGGCTTAGCATGATTTGAAGAGAAAATGCATTTTAAGCGTCTTACAGAATTCCCAGCCATGATGACCACTCCAGAAAATGAGAGTTTCTGGAAGAATGCGGTGCCGCTAGTGGGCCAGTCCATATCTGGGAGCTGGGAAGACAGAAGTAAAGAAAATCACTGGCTCTTACACTGTGATGTAAGTAGACAGACAATAAGCAAATAAACATGGAAGTAGGTAATATGGCAGGTGGAGATAATTGCTGTGGGAAAAAAAATAAGCAGAGTAACGAGGCAGGGAGCCTGGAGCTGGGGGTGGGTGGTATGTTACTATTTTTTACAGAGTGTTAGGTAAAGACATTTCTGATAAAGTAAGATTTGAGCAGTGATATGAAGGAATCACTGGGATAAACTATGTGGATGTCCAGGGCAGAATATTCCAAGCTGAGAAAACAAGTTCCAAAGCCCAAAGGCAGAATCCCCATGGGTGTGCTGGAGAAACCACAAGGAAGTAAATGCAGGTGTGACAGCGTTACTGTCATTGAAAGTGACAAGAGATCAAGACAGAGGGATGATGGGATCAGGTCCCGCAGTGTGTTTAGGACCATTTAAGGGCTTAGTATTATACTCTGAGGGAGCTGAGCAGAGGCGGTGTTTGCCTGCTCAATCTGACTGCTGTATCAAAGATAGGTTTTGGGAGGGAAGGGTGATAGACAATGTGAAAATAACGTGATGATGATGATAGAGAAGTTTAAAAAGGGATTTGGAATTTCTAGCTCTTTAGACGTCTCTATCCCACTGCCGCCTTCTTTTTACCCCCACAAATACTCTCCTCTCTAGATGATCGCAGACCTTCCTATTAAGCCCATTGGGTTTGCAGAAGAAGACAAATTATGGAGAAATGCTAACAGTGCAGACTAACCTTTGGTGTGAATTCGTTGTGCTTAAACTCATCGGAAGGGGTATTGGAGGTGGGGTTCTTAGGGGAGGAATAAAAAGGGCAAATCTCTGTCTTCCCTAGAGAATGGGCCTTTTCCTTTTCACACCATTTCAGGTGTGTGAACCAAGCCTAGGGTGGGAACCCAGGACCAGGCCTCCTCTGGGTGAAGGGCAAGCTCTCTTCCTCTTTGAGAGGGCCAAGCGGGGACTAGGGTGTGGCCTCGGAAAATATTATGCCAATAGTCACATAAAGTGAAAAGTTCTGTGAAGGAAAAGGGAACAATGAAAGATTAAAACAGAATCCCGGTTTAGTTTGGAAACTCAGGAGGCTTCTCGGAACACTTGGACAGAAAATCTTGAACCTACGGATGAGAACAAGTTGCAGATAAGGAAAGTGCTGCAAGAGATAGGATGGAATTAGCATCAAAGGGCAACTGATCCTCCAACAGCACAGATGTGACGCGTGGGTCCACACATAAGTGGATTTTCTTCCACCTCTGCCCCCCTGAGACAGCAAGACGAGCCCTCCTCTTCCTCCTTCTCCTCAGCCTACTCAGTGTGAAGATGATGAGGATGAAGACCTTTATGATGATCCACTTCCACTTAATGAAAAGGAAATATGTTTTCTCTCCCTTACGGTTTTCTTAACATGTTCTTTTCTCCAGCTTGCTTTATTGTAAGAATATAGTATATAATACATACATACGCAAAATGTGTGTTAATTGACTGTTTACTAAATGCTCCCAGTTAACAGTAGGCTATGAGTAGGTAAGTTTGGGGGGGAGTCAAAAGTTACACACTGATTTTCTATGGCACAGGGGGTCGGTGCCCCTGATCCCCACGTTGTACAAGGGCCGAATGTATAAGGGATTTGATTTAGGTGGAAAGAGAGTCAAAACTCTTTTTCTGAGATGGGAAGTAAGAAATATTGGGGCTAGAAAGGGAGAGCAGTTTAAAATTTGGAATTAGTATGTCTGTGCCTTAATTTTTCCTATGATCCCAGAGGCATGACAATCTTTTGAGGCAGTTTCAGGTGGCACTTGGAACTCGAAGAAAGAGGCGAGGGATTGGAAGTGCTGCTATAAGAAATGGGAGAGGCTGCTGACAAGGGATTAGTAAAAGGTTTTGCTGAGAGCCCCTGAGGGCCCAGGTGAGTCTGGGGAGCACCTGTGATTAGGGCTGTGAAACTTCCACCTGCAGTACCCAGCCATGTAGGTCCAAGCTCACAGAGAAAGCAGGTGGATTTCAAAGTGTTACTGCCAAAGGCCCTAGAGACCATTCAATAGTCTGGGGAGGTGGGGAGGGTGAGAAAAATTGTTGACAGTTAACAACCTACAGGTCCCATTTGTCAGGCTTCCAAATTACCGCCTGGAGAAGGTCTTATGATTCATTGTGTACATCATGTTCTTGAGTAAAGAATCTTATCGTGAGTTCCTCACGATGGATGTACCGATTAATACTTAACCTACTGACATTAAAAAGAACACTGATTTGTTTCTGAATCATGAAGTTTTTCTGATTATCTTGCCTGTAAAACATTTTAGCCTATACATTATAATCTGTAACCAATGAATTGTGCATTGCACCTTCCAATGACAAAGGACAATTCTGATATGAAGAGTTCCCCTCCCTTCTCCTAAACTTTCTTATAAAAATATTTCAACTTGTAACACACGTTGGAACACGCCCAACTTTGTTGGTGTGTCTTCCTGGGTAGATCCTCACGTTTGGCTTACAATAAACCTTTATCAAATTGTTTCTGCCTCAGTAACTTTAATTTCAGTCTGCAAAAGAATAAGAGGGCATTCAAACGTTTTGAAGTGGTAATCAAGTTAGGAAAACTCTGCCTTTTTCTGCTCCTGCACTTCAAATACACAAATATGTGGTATGTAGGCAAATGTTCAGCCCCTGCTTCATGTGGCAGTAAAAAAAGAAGTGTCCTTCAGGAAAGACCAAGTTGTTGTTAAGACCAAGAATCTAAAGGAATTTTCTATAAAGAGACTGTAAAAAACTTTCTATATATAGCAAGATTTAGCAACTGAGATAAAACTCTATTTTTTCTCCTCTTGAAAGATGAAGATGCCAGCTTGTTACCTAGACCGCTGCTTCTCAAAATTTAATGTGCATATAAATCACATTTTAAAATCTTGTTCAGATACAGATTCTGATTCAGTAAACCGGGGTTGGGGGCCTGAGATTTTGCATTTTAGCTAGCTCTCAGGTGTTATTGTGGCTGCTGGCCCTTGAGTAGCAAGGAATGTAAATCAACTCCAAGTGACCTAGTGGGGCTTTTCTGTTTGAGAATCTAGATAGAGAAGTTGGCAGATCTCAGAGAAAGAGCAAAAGAGAGACAGAAGGTCTTTTGGGTCTCTATGATGAAGGAGTCTACACTGATCTGAATTGTAACACTGTTCCATAGCCTTTGAGGTTATAGTTCCAATAGAAGGTGCCATTCACAAATTTCCCCAGTCATTATTGAGTTCAAAACTGGTATCATCAGCCAGCACCCTGGGAATAGACTGAAACGTGACCATAAACCCCCAAATGGGAAGCAGACACCTTTGTCACTGTCATACCTGAACAGGCATGCCAGACAGCATACTGTAACTGGTTGGAAGGAGAGTCAACAATGGGGAATGAATTGGGAAGTGGAAGGAATGAGTCAGATGAAAGCTCAATCACAAAGAGTTAAGCTGATGAGATGGTATTTGGGGCAGCTCCTAGAAGGACAGGTAGTCAGAGACATGGTATGACTCTCTGAGCTTGAGTATCTGAAGGAGACTCCTCCAAAGTGATTACCCTGCTGGTGCTGCAAATGAATACCTGATAGTGGCACCAGTCCGCAGTCTGGGTGCATGTCGTAGAGCCAAAGAATTGGGATCCTCCTATGAATTAACATTCCCAACAAATACACATGGATTTAGATACGTATGGCAGAAACATTTAGCAACATATGGTTTCATGTTCCTAACCCAAACACACCAGGATAAAGTCCCAAATGGATTAAGAACCTTGTTTTGTGATGATCTCTCCCTGACAAGTTCAACATCCAGAAAGGAACAAGGGCCGGTCATTTGTAAAATACCAAGAATGAAACTGAAATTTTAGAATGCTTTATGCTGTTCTGCTCCCTAAAGGCCAAGAGTCAGAAATGAAATTAAAATCCATAGATCAAAGGCTTAACTTCTCAGCTAGAAATCCATCTGCATATTAGGTAACGTTCATAAGACCGGCCCCTTTGTGGTTTTGTGACTTTTGAGTTAATGTCTTCTTGGCCAATGCACCAATTTCCTGCTAATCTTATCAGTGGGTCTCATTTGGGAATCTTGGCATCTGCAATGTCATAACAGAGAAAATGTACACATGCCTCTGGTGGAAGAGGTGATGAGCTCCATCAAAGGCTCGACCTTGTCACCAGACAGGCCATCACCACCTTTCTTCCTGCATGGGCTTTCCCTCTGTCAGTGTGACCCTATGCCTAGTAAATCTGTATAATGACATAGTTTTCATAAATCATGTACAATCAGCACGCAGATTATTTGGGCCTCTAACACAGACTATGAGTGTTTTATTTGAGCTAAAATGCATACATAACTCTAGTGAAATAAAAAGGAAGTTTGTTTTGTTTAAAGCAGAGAAGACCTTTGAAAGAGAGCTCAGGGAGCATCCTCCCACAGAGAGCTAATTCATCTGGGATAGCCTAAGAAACAAAAAGATTTTGTTTTTTTTTAATTAAAAGAATTCTTATATTGCAATATTCCACAAAAAGTCCTGATTGAATGTCACAGAAGGACAGTGCCCATCCTTTCAGAATAATCTATTTAGGCCCAGGGATCCAAGGCAGAAGGACATATGTGCCACTTCCTTGCTGGCACCAGGGAGCAGCCAGCCTTGTGGGATGGCAGACAGTGAAGAGTAGCAGCCTCGGGAAAGAGGCAATAGAAGCTGGCCATGCTCGCTGCAGGAGGACCTGGGAGTGGTGGAAGAGGTTCACAAGGTTCCCGAGTTCCTTTGAATTTTAGAAATGAAATCCAGGTGAAAATTAAGCATTAAGTTGTCTACTGGGGACTCTATAGCGTGAATGGAAAGACCTTTAGATGGTGGTGGCCAGTTACAGACAACAGCGGAAATGGGTGGAGAGAACATCACATTGACCATACCCAGAGAAGAGACCACGAGCTACGCTAATGCTGGAAAATTGGACAGTGGATGCAGCGAGGCAGAAAGCAAGACCCAAAGACACAGGAGGACATGACAGCTCAGTGAAGGTCAATGAGACCAGAAGCCAGCGAAAGGTCCAGTGTCCCTCCTGCAAAGGCTTGAGGATGTGTAACCTATCCCGCCTTGCACCACAGAGCCATTCAAGAAAAGGAAAAGCAAAGGAAAATGGACTTGGAAAGAAACTTTACCCAATGACACTAAGTCACCCACCAGGAAGTGACAGAATAACTAGAAAGTGTTAGTAAAAGACAAGGTCAAGCCACATTTTCAAAGTCTCTTACTATCCCTTCCTGACCCATCATCCGTAAATGAAATAGGGCTTATGAGGACAACCAGGTCACTTATACAGTGAAGAAAACCAAAAATACTTCACCCTGAAATACATTTCTTTGGCATATATCAAGATGGCTATTCAGAGGGGCTGCAGACAGGAATAGCCCTGCAAATCTGCCTTTCGTGGGGGAGATTCACATCTGTAGAGAAATCTCATTAGTGAAGAAAATAGCAGGGCTTGATCTAGGAAGGATTAACACACAGGCAAAGGAGACTAAAAGTCTGAGACTTTTAAATGTCCGACACAGAAATTTTTACCACTGGCTACCACTTATTCTTTCTGAGGGCTGCTACCCGTGAGGGTTTCACCTGTGTAATGAGGCAGCCTTTGCTTGTCAAGCCTTCTCCTCCTCACTCTCTCATACCCTGTGATGCCACCTCCTTTCAGAAGCCCCAAACCCCTATTCTTTCTGTAACCTCAGGGTGGTATAAAAACTTCAGTCATCTGGCTCTTCCTTTGAGTCTCATACTTCATGTATGGCCCCTGTGTCCATATGCACATTAATACATCTGTATACCTTTTTTTCCTGTTAATCTGTCTTTTGTTACAGAGGTATCTGTGATTTGACAACCCAAAATAGGTAGTCTTTTATCACCTAAGACAAACCCTAAGGTTAAGGAAGCAAAAAGTTCCCTATGGGTGGAGGGTTCAGGGCCTGAATGATATAGTCAATTTCTAAATTTCTATCTCTATAATAAAAACCTCACTCTCCCTAAACTTGCTAGCAATGGAGCTATTAGACAAATTATCCTAACTCTGATTTACAGCCCAGACCAACTCTGATGGGACAGAAGGCTGGCCTTTACAAACATTCTTTTCTGATATGGAATTGCAGACCTCAAACCAGTTTCAGCCAACTTACAGAGACCACACATAAACTGTTTTTGTGTCCTATAGTTCCCCTTTTTATGTAAAGAGCCAAATTGTACCTCATTTTAATGCTAAAATCCCAATCTAAAGTGAACATAGGATGTATGCTACATATATGTTTATTCATTGTGCATGTCTCAGTTCCCCTCATACATATGTCAAGTTTTCCCCCCAAATCTGCTAAATATGTATGACTCCACTGTGTAATACAAGCCCTGTGAGACATAAAACCCAATTTGTTCTTCCCCTCTTTGAAGAGAGAGCAGCTTTGGCCCATGCTGGAGACTATCTGTTCCGGGTTTGCAAACCCATATGGCCAATAAAGTTCTTCTTTTTACTATTTAGTCTTTTGGATGACATGTCCCAGCTAAGAACTCCTGAGGGTTGAGAAAATAAATTAAATTTTTTTCTCCCCTTCGACAGAAATAAAAAGATGTACATACTCTGCCCACTGTTGTTGTGTTGTGGGGGTCTACTTTAAGCAAGCTACACGAGGGATCTGGAAGGGACACTCCTCTATTTCGTAGCTCAGAAGGCTTGACAGTTGCCTGCTCTCTGCTAGTGAGAAAATCCAACTCAACAAATATGTCTCTTCCCACTCATGCAGCACAAAAGGAAATGACTCTTGTCAATAGATTTAAAAAGTTGTTACCTAAAAGTGTAACAATAGGGACATTGTCTACATTCATTTCCTCAGTGTTACACTACATAATTAAAATGACTCTACCATATCACGTTAGTAGAAGACATAATGACAGGAGGGGACAAAGCTAGGTAACATCACTCCTGAGAGTCAGCATATTAATGGAACCTTTTAGCTTGATAATGTAATTAACCTTGTTAAATCCTACTCTCAATAAAATTCCAAAGAATGGAAGCTACAAAGATAACGTCCTTCTCAAGTAACCTCACCGGCATCAGGGCGTTCATTTGAAAAATGGTGGTGATGGTCTGCTTCAGATAAAAGACTTTAAAACACTGTTTCTAAAAAGATCTGAGCTGTCAAATATCAGAGTCACATCACCCAACCTATGTTTTCACCTCAATTCTTCTCTTTGTAAAAATAATTTCTCTTTTCTTTCACAATTTTTCATTTTCTACCTGTTTTGAGTGTTAAGTCTTATAAGACAGTCCAGCAGTCAATTCCATAAAACCAAAACCATCTCCATCAGTGGATGCTCTACATTTACATCCAGTCTATAATATATAAAACATGAGTCTGTCAGCAATCAGGTAACACTGTTTGGATAGTATCTATATATATTTATTACATTAGACTTTCAGGCAATGTTATCTAAAGGTGAAATTTTAAACATTAATGGTTCAGACAGCACTTCATCGATTTTAAATCCACTGAATTTATGCACTACATGTTACTTGTCTATGGGTATCCACAGAATTAAACTTTTGCAAGCTTTCTCCAGTCATTTTGGCTGCGGCCCAGTGATATCACAGGACTGTTAAGACAGCAGAAATTATTAAACCAGCCACGTAACTGTACAGTCATTTTCTAAACATGGAAACTACATAACTCATTCATTCATTCATTCATTAATGTTCTTTGAATATTTATTCTATTCCAGGAAGCACCATGATACCTATAATCCCATGAGGGAAGTAAAACATTTCCACAAATAACTACAGTTAAAAGTTCTATTTGAGTGATAGAAATAACTATGAGGAATCTTGAGAAGAAATAAATCATTCTCGGCTCTGGTGATCAGAAAAGGCATTTCAACTGGCCTTGAAGAATGGGTAGCTGGCCAGACTGAAAGATGAGACCCCACATAGAGAAAAGCCATCTCCATGACTTGCATGAAAAGAAAGGTTTTTAATGGTAATGACAAGTAGTCCAGTTCAGCTTGGATATAGGGAAACAGTTTGAGATAAGACTAAAAAAGCTGCCAGATTTAAAAAGACTCCCTCAGTCCCTGGTGTGTTTATGAGCATTCAGGAACAAATTTAAAATTCTCCACATGTTCCATAACTCATGATTAAGATACCTCTAAATCTAAAGTTTCATAGTTTCCAAAAGCTTTGTATTTTTATCTTTGGGCTCTCAAAGAAAGCTCAAGATCAACAAAGTTGATAGCCCACTAGCTAGATTAACCAGGAAAAGAAGAGAGAGGATTCAAATAAGCCAAGCAGAAATGAAAAGGAAGACATTATAATTGGTACCATAGAAATACAAAAGATCTTCCAAGACTACTATGAACATCTTTATGCACAAAAACTAGAAAATTTGGAGGAAATTGATACATTTTTGGAAACAAACAACCTCCCAAGCTTGAATCAGGAAGAAATAGAAATTCTGAACAGACCAATAATAACTAGCAAGATTAAATGAACACACTCACAGATACACACACACACACACACACACACAAAGCCCAGGACCAGATGGATTCATGGATTCATAGTTGAATTCTACCAGTCCTACAGAGAAGAACTGGTACCTATCCCACTGAAACTGTTCCATAACATTGAACAGGAGGAAATCCTTCCTAATTCATTCTGTGAAATTAGTATTACCTTGATACTAAAGTCAGGAAAGGTCACAATAAAAAAAAAAAAAAACTACAGACCAATATCCCCCATGAACATAGACACAAAAATCCTCAACAAAGTACCAGCAAACCAAATTCAAGAGCATATAAAAAAAATGTACTAGGATCAAGTAGGTTTCATCCTGGGAATGTAAGGATGGTTCAACATATGCAAATCTATAAATGTGATTCACTACATAAACAAAATTAAAAACAAAATCCATACAATCATCTCAATAGATGCAGAAAAAGCATTCGATAAAATCCAGCATGCCTTTATGATGAAACCCTCAAGAACTAGGCATCAAAAGAACATACCTCAAAATAATAAAAGCCATATATGATAAACCCACAGCCAGCATCATACTGAATGGGGTAAAGTTTAAAGCATTCCCCCTAAGAACTGGGACAAGACAAGGATGCCTACTTTGACCACTTGTATTCAACATAGTATTGAAAGTCCTAGCCAAAGAAATCAGGCAAGAGAAAGAAATAAGTGGTATCCAAATGGAAAAGAGGAGGTCAAACTATCATTGTTTGCCAATAATATGATCTACTGTCTAGAAAATACTAAAGACTTCTCCACGAGACTCCTAGAATTGATAAATATATTCAGTAAAGTCTCAACATACAAAATTAATGATAAAAGACACAAATCACAAGCATTTTTATATACTAAGGACAGCCAAACTGAGAATCAGATCAATAACTCAATTCCATTTTTAATAGCTTCAAAAAATAAAATAAAATAAAATAAAATATCTTGGAATATACTTAACCTAGGAGATGAAAGATCACTACAAGAAGAACTAAAAAACATCAGTAAAAGAAATCATTGATGTCACAAACAAGTGGAAAAATATCCCATGCTCAAGGATTGGAAGAATAAATATTAGTAAAATGTCCACACTGCCCAAAGTGATTTATAGACTCAAGGCAATTCTCATCAAAATACCAGCATCGGTTTTCACAGAATTAAAAAGAAATCCTAAAGGTCATGTGGATTCAAAAAAGAGCCCAAATAGCCAAAACAAGCCTAGGCAAAAAGAACAAATCTAGAGACATCATATTACTTGATTTCAAATTATACTATGAGGCTATTGTAATCAAAGCAGCATGGTACTGGTATAAAAGTAGACACATAGATTAACAGAACAGAGCCAAATACAACAAAAACAAAAATAAATAAATGGAGCTTAATTAAACTAAAAAATTTCTGCATAGCAAAAGAAATAATCAACAGAGTAAATAGACAATCTACGGAATGGGAGAAAATATTCACAAAGTATACATCTGACAAAAGACTAATATCTAGAATGTACAAGGAACTCAAATGAATCAGCAGGAAATAAATAACAGAATTAAAAAGTGGGCAAAAAACATGAACAGACATTTTTTAAAAGAAGATATATAAATGGACAACAATCATATGAAAAAATGTTCAGTATCACTAATCATCAGGGAAATGAAAATTAAAATCACTATGAGGTACCATCTTACCCCTGTCAGAATGACAATTATTAATAAAATCAATAAACAATAGATGGTGGCATGGATGCAACAAAAAGGGAACACTTATACACTGTTTGTAAGAATGTAAATTAGTACAACCTCTATGGAGATCAGTGTCAAGATTTCTCAAAGAACTAAAAGTCAACCTGCCATTTGATCCAACAACCCCACTACTGGGTATCCACTCAAAGGAAAAGAAGTCATATATCAAAAAAACACATGCACTCATATGTTTATTGAAGCACAATTCACCATTGTGAAGATACGGAATCAACCTAAGTGCCCATCAATTGATGAATGGATAAAGAAAATGTGATAAATATATGTCATGGAATACTACTCAGTCAGAAAGAAGAATGAAACAATATATTTTGCCACAACTTGGATGGAACTGGAAGCCATTATCCTACATGAAGTTTCTAAGGAACAGAAAATCACATTTCACATGTACTCACTTATAAGTGGGAGCTAAACGATGACTATACATGATCATACAGAGTGGTATAATGGACTTCAGAGACTCAGAAGGGAGGAGGGTAGGAGGGAAGTGAGGGATCAGAAACTACCTCTTGGGTATAATGTACACTATTCACATGACAGGTACACTAAAAGCCCTGATTTCACCACCATACAATTCATCCATGTAACAAAAAACCACTTGTACCCCCTAAACTTATTGAAATTTTTTTTTAAATCCAAGATTTTTTAAATTAATCTTTTGGAAGTTTAGGAAAAGCCATGATTTTTAATGATACATTTTTATTTTACCTGAAATTTGATTTCATTAGGTTCAGCTGCCCTGTACTTTCTAGGCTCACTGTTCTGTTACAGCTTAGAACACAAAATATAATGCAGGAATTATTCAATCAAACTTCTTATTCTCAGAGTTAGGGTTTTCACCATTTATCTTGGTTGCTAAAGAAATAAAATGTATTGAATTTGCCTAATAGTAACTTACATATTAATAATTAAAAATCCAGTATATAAACCTTTAACCTATTGACCATTATAGCTTGATTTCATAGAGACACTTACAACCAAAGTAAATACTTTGAGCTGAATTTGATTCCCAAAAGGTTTATACCCTTGCAAATTTTAGATTAAATGATTGATCTTTTACTGATTGATGGTACAAAATAAATGTCAACCTCATTTTTTACATTAATTTGCTCAAAATTTTGGCACATTGCTTTTACCGTCACTATCAAGTGAATTTACATAAATTAATCTAATTAAAGAAATGGCAATTATATATTTAGGACAATTTCACTTAGACATTTTATCCTCCTCAAAGCAAGTATATTTTTTCCAGTGATCAATATTAAAATAATATCTGTTACAAGAATCCACTGAGATCAGAATAAGACATTGACTTCTCATGTTTTAGTTGTCTGTCCAAGTTGAATAATTACAAAGTTTTGTGGCTTACACTACATCTAGATAATTCTCATAATAACAAATCCACAGAATTTTCAGACCTAGTATGTAATTCAGTCAAGCCATTGGTTCAGTCTATCACCAGGTCTTAATTTATTGTTTAATTTATAGATTACTAGAAAAATGCTCACCTAAAAATGATTAACCTAGACTTTGGCAGACTTACCTCATCAGACTATTGGCAGAAATCATTTGTGTGAGGCAGGATGGAGTAACATGCCATGTGGAAAATAGTGAAGAGTTGGAGCCTACAGATACTAAACCAGGTTTAAATTTATTAGCAAAAGTTTTACATAAAAAGTCATAGCAATGTGACAACAAATAAGGAAATAAGCTCTGGAAAATTTAACTGACTTTGTAATATATACCAATTTAGGGAAAGAACTAGAACTAGAATATCTGTCTTTCTTCTAAGTAGCATTTATCTGAGTCTTTATTTTTTCTTTTTTCTTTTTTTTTTATTTCAGCATAATATGGGGGTACAGATGTTTAGGTTACGTGTGTTGCCCTTGCCCCCCCTTCCCCCCTTAGTCCAAGTTTCAGATATGTCCATCCTATTGCGTAGTGCACATTGCACTCTTTGTGTATGCATATACCCATCCCCGCTCTCTTCCCTCCTCCCCCCGCCCAACATCCAATAGATGTTATTCTTATACATGCATTTATGTGTTGATCCGTTAATACCAATTTGATGGTGAGTACATGTGGTGCTTGTTTTTCCATTCTTGGGATACCTCTCTTAGTAGAATGTGTTCCAGCCCTTTCCAGGAGTATATAAGAGGTGCTATATCACCATTGTTTCTTAAAGCTGAATAGTACTCCATGGTATACATACACCACAGTTTATTAATCCACTCATGTATTGATGGACACTTGGGTTGTTTCCACATATATTCACCATCAAATTGGTATTAACGGATCAACACATAAGTGCATATATAAGAATAACATCTATTGGATGTTGGGCAGGGGGGAGGGGGGAGGAGGGAGGAGGGGACGGGTATATGTGTACACAAAGAGTGCAATGCACACCACGCAATAGGATGGACATATTTGAAACTCGGACTTAGAGGGGGAGAGGGGGCAAGAGCAACACACGTAACCTAAACATCTGTACTCCCATATTATGCTGAAATAAATAAAAAAAAGAACAAAGATACTATTCTCTGTATCAGTGGTACTCAAAGTATATTCTACCTAAGAATGATATGCAGAGACTTTTAAATATATAAGATTAACTCTACCTCAGACCTACCTAATGTGTATTTCTGACAAATTAAAGTCCAAAAATGTATACTTTTAACAAATTGATGATATTCATTCAGGTGGTTCTGATTGAGAACAAACATGAGAACAGTTGATTGAGAACAAAAATGTGAGCAAAATTAATGATTATTTTTCAATATATATAGTGTAAGTTTTTAAAAGAGCTACTATTCAATCTTCATATTTATAAGACAATGTACTAAAACTGTATAAAGGTTTCATCCAAAACTTATAAAATACCTCATTCATATTTGTCTGCTTTATTTTTTAGGTGGAATAGACACAGCAGTGTTCACATTCATTTCATGACAAAGTAGAGGATGTTTAATGCTGTCCAAAATTGTCCTCCCACCCTACCCTTAGGACCCCTGGGAGCACATGTAGACAACTGAAAGAAGGAAATAATAAACAATTTCTAAACATTAGTAGTATAAAAAAAAGACATAAGGGACTAGGCTGATATTCTGGGAATCCTAATATAAAGATGGAGAATGGATTTTTTTTTTTTTTAGCCTTCCGCGGTGCGGTTTTTGAAGCAGTGACACTATAGGTAAGCCCTGCTCAGGGAAAGAGTGAAGGCTCAATGATACTTACCATGGAGAAGTGACGAGGTCTTACAGCAAAGGAAGGAGCAATGCCAACAAGCAACAAAGACCCTGATCCGGGCCAACATCAGTCTGAATGAGCACGACAGCAGGATTAAGGGAAAAGAACATGTCAAAATGTTCACATTGCTAGAGAGAATGTGTCAACCAATAAAAAAGATTTTGAGTCCAGTTAGTTCAACAGCATTAGGCTGGGTTCTCTCAGTTCTGCTTATATAGATTCGGGCTACTCTTCCCTCACGTGACATGGGCTGTACTTTCACAAAACGAAGAATGTAGCCTCAGTTTATGTCTATATGAAATGAAAAGAAACAAAGCAATAGCACTTATATTATTAGATTGTCGTTGAAGGTTTAAAGGGATAATATGTAAAAACCATAGAAAAGTCCTTTGCACATGGTAAATACTACATAATTACTAGTTTAAACATTATACCTATAATATTTCCTATTAAAATTACCTTTATACCAGCAGTTCTCGAAGTAAGGCCTGTAGGCTCTCGGGTATCCCAGAGAAGTTTTAGAGTGTTGGAAAGCCGAAAAACATATTTTAAATATTTTTGTTTGTGGTTAAAACAAACCCATAACAGAATAGATATACAAATATGGTATATGAATACAATGGGATATTATTAAGACTTAAAAAGGAAGGAAATCTTCTCACATGTTACAGTGTAGATGAACTTTTGGAATATTATGTTAAATAAAATAAGCTTGCCACAAAAAGAAAAATACTATATGATTCCACTTTTATGAGGTACCTCTAATATTCACATTCATAGAGACAAAAGTAGAATGATGATCAACACTATTTTTATGACTGTGCTGTGTTAATCTGATCAGGCTGCCACAGTAAAATACTGTACCAGAGGAAAAATTATTTTTTTGTCAACCCTCATAGGTTATTCAATAGAATGGACCCCCTTAACAAAAGACAAATTCACAAGAAAATAATAAACAGAATTTTATTAATATACATATTTTCATACTTACATAAGATGGAATAAGTAGTTCTCAAAGACATGGCTTTGAATCTTAGCTTATTCAGTATCTTCAGCAAAGATCAGTAAATTTTTGGAGCAGTGACAAGACAACTTTGGGATGGCAAATTGGAAGGAGGCAAATAGGTGGCAGATAAAATCTATTTAGTAATTTAGATTCTTCTGGTGCCATCTCTAAGCCAATAAGGGTCCAAAGTAGTCTTCAGTGGTTAACCTTTATTTCCCCTGGTAGAAAGGAACAGTGAGATACCTTCTGTCCTTGTAAACTTTTGTACTGTTTTCAGGCTAATAGAGGGAGAGCAAAGTGCTTACCAACATCTGCTTCTTCTTAATTGCTTTCAACTCAACAATCTTTGTCAAAAGAGACATATTTTGAGGTGATATGTTCTGGTGTCCTCCAATATCATAGTCTAGGTGACTTAAACAACAGAAGTTTACTTCTCACAGTTCTGGAGGCTAGACATATACAAGTCTGAGATCAAGGTGTTGACCTATTTGGTTCCTGGTGAAGGCTCTCTTCTTTGTTCTCAGGTGGACACCAGATTCTTGCAGATAGCCTGCAAATTCTTGCTATGTCACATGGCCTTTCCTTCGTGTGAGCATGGATGGAGGTAGGGAGGGGTTGGAGCTTGGGTTTCTCTTATTAAAAAGCTACTAATCATGTCATGGTGGTCCCCACCATTATAAAGGCAGATATGAAAGAGATTTACAAAAATCTAAAATGATGTAATATCTTTCCCTAATTACTTTCTTATTTTAGAAATTAAAACATTTTAATAAAAATTATGTTATTCATGTCAACATATATTAGATTCGTTATTTTTAACATAGATAAATCTACAAATTCTGTTTTAATTTCTAATGTGTGAAATATTGTTTAGTAATCATGTAAACAAAATTTCTTTAGGTCTGTAATAATAATTGAGACTGTAAAGGAAATCTGACACCAAAACATTTAAGAACTATGCCTTATACCAAATTCTTAGCAATTCTCCTAGTACTTTTTGGTATAGTCTTTAATACACTGCATTTTCATTGATTATTTTAGGTCAGAATTGTATGATTTAAGTTAATGATAGAAATGATAATAGTAGAGTTTTATGTAAAGTGAGCACTAGACTGAACATCAGATGACATAGTTATTAATTCTAAATTTGCGGCAGAACTAAGGTTGCCAGGTTTAATACAGTTAAATTTGAATTTCAGATAAACATTGAATAATATTTTAGTGTGAATTATATCCCATGCAATATTTGCGATGTACTTATTCTAAAAATAAATTCATTGCTTATCTGAAATTCAAATTTAACTGACATTCTGTATTTTATCTGGCAAATCTTTCTCTAATTACTCTGGCCTTAACAAAGCTGCTTTACATCTACAGGTTCATTCTTTTCCTTATCTGGAAAACAACGGAGCATGGACTTCCCTAGCTGATACTCTCGTCATTCTATGAATCAAATGTCAGTATGCCTAACCTTGGGCTAAATGTCAGGGAAATGAGAGAGATTTAAGTTATTAGAACCTTTGAGAGGAAATAGGTGCTTGGCACAATTGACCTGAAGGAGGAGAGTTTTGAGGAAATTTTTCAAGGGCAAAATGGTATCATTTTGGTTAGAAGAGTACTTCAATTCCAAGGCTGTGCCAGCAGTTACCTGGAGAGTAAAAGAGATATTGTCTGGATCATAACTATTGTTTCTCTTGAGTCTGATGGCATGGGACATGCTAATAAAGGAAATATTGCTAGATTGGGTGCCCCAATGTCCTGATTTGCCCTGATAAGTTCCAGTTTAGATCTCTTGTCCTAATATCCTTCTCAGTTTAGCATTTATCTCTCAAATAGAGACTTAAAATGATGGAAAGTCATATCCCATCACTAATCATAAGAGAGTCTTAAGGAAAGACCACCTTGCTGAAGTCCAGCAGAAAGGAAATATATAGTCAACACTGTACCATACAACTTTGTATATTACACCCTACCTTTAGAAAAAGGCATAATAAATAATTACCTTTAAACACTTCTTATCTATTCATATTCTAATATAAAATAAAAACATCAAATAATTTGTAACTAGGTAGAGGAATACATTGTTTCTCAGAAGAAACAATGAGAGCCAAGGCTCAAAAGGAAGCAGTACTCTGTCCTATGGAGAGGCTGAGGAATTTGTCACTTTGCAGAAGGAACACTAGGTATCCTATAATGCAAAGATATTTCTGCTTTAGAAAAAAAATTAGCACAAATTCTGCACAATTTTCATATAGCCTACCAAATATAATAATCTCATTCTAGATAATTATTGTATAAACTAAAATGTTATATTGATTTTAAATTTAAGTAACCCTGATTTACTAATATTAAATTTAAGTGTCTAATCAGATTATATTATCTATAAGTTTTATATATAATCATAGTAAAAGTGAAGCTATGTCTTACAAAATGGAAATACTAGGAATATAGGGCTGAGAGCTACTTCATTCATAGTCAAAAAGAAGGAAAAATCAAATATCCTGCACAGAGAAGCATGTACTATGTGTTAGGCACTATCCTAAATGCTCTGCATATGTTAATTCATTTAATCCTCATAAACACACTAGAAATAAGTATTATGGTTATTCTCAATTAAGAGTGATGAAACTAGGCATGAATAGTTTAGATGATTCTTCATTTGTGCAGTGAATATAATACCTTCTCCAGACTGTCTTAAAAAAAAAAAAAACTAATGAATTGGTTTGATTAAGCAAATATTTATTGTGCGCCTATTATGTACTAGATAAAAGGGGAGGCAAACTTCAAATGAACATTCCATCTTGACAAGAATTTTACAGCATTTCACATTTAATTTTTTTCTATTCTTCCCAATAAGTATTTTATACCTTCTTCTCTTTTATCAAATATCTATATTCTTTCTTCTTTGTAACATTTACTACACATAACATTGTTCATACTTCATAGAGACCTAAAAATCATTGAATAGGACTTTCTCATCTCACTACCTACAGACCTGTAAGCCTACATGCATTTGAATGCATCCTTTCCATTCAATTAATTAGAATTTGTTGCATAATTACCCCAATACTTAGTGACTTAAAACAACAACCATTTATTAAAAGTAGTGGATAATTCTGTGACAAGTAGGGTTGGGCTCAGCCAGGCAGTTATTCTGTTATTTCCTCCTGTGGCTGCAATAAGTTGCTGTCTGATATCATAGCCACTATTCACATATGGCGACTGAGTACTTACGTGGACAGTTACATGTTATAAGCGTAAAATGCACATCAGAGTTTGAAGACAATACAAAAAAGTAAAATATCGCAATATTTTAAGGTTAATCATATATTGAAATGGTTATATTTTGAATATATTAGCTTAAATAAAATATGACCTTAAATTAATTTTGCTTGCACAAGTCTATTTTTTTTATTTTGTGATAAAATACACAAAGCATAGTATTTACCATCTTTCTTATTTTTGAGTGTACTGTTCAGGGATGTTAAGTACATTTATATTGTTGTACAACCAATCTCCAGAACTCTTTTCATCTTGCAAAACTGAAATTCTGTACCCATGAAACAAGAAGTCCCATTTCTCCTTTCCCTAACTCCTGGCAACTACTATTCTACTTTTTGTGTCTGAATTTGATTGTTGTAGATACCTCATATAAGCAAAATCATGTAGTATTTTTCCTTTTGTGACTGGCTTATTCACATAGCATAATGTCCCCAAGGTTCATTCATGTTATAGCAGGTATGGAAATTGACTTCTTTTTAAAGGTATAGTAATATTGCACCATATGCGTATATCACATTTTATTTATCCATTTATCCATTCATGGGCATTTGGATCACTTGTACTTTTTGGCTATTACAAATAATGCTGCTATGAACATGAGTGTACAAGTATCTATTTGAGTCCCTGCTTTCAGTAATTTTAGATGTATACATAAAAGTGAAATTGCTGGATCATATTGTAATTATATTTTTATTTTTTGAGGAATTGCCATACTGTTTCCCTTAGCAGTGACACCGTTTCACATCCCATCAACAGGGCATAAGTGTTCTGATTTCTTCACATCCTCACGAACACTAGTTAATTTTTTTTTTTTGATAGTAGCCATCCTAATGAGTGTGAGGAGGCTGTCCTTCATTATTAAGCAATCGTTTCACTAGAAGAAAATTCTCTACTAATTTTACAGATATTGTTTTTTGCATTCAGGTCTCAATTGCTGCTTCTGAGAATTTAGCTGTGAATATAATTAATCATTCCTATTGGCAAATAAATCTGTCATTTCTTTCTGAATGCTTTTAAGATTGTCCATTTGTCTTTAATGTTGAAGAATTGGATTCATGTATCTAAATGTTTGACGATCTATTGAAATTTACTTATCAGACCAACAATGACCTCCAAACTATCAAATAAAATACATTAATTTCTGTTTCAAGCCTTTATACACATTTTAGTTTTACTCAACAAAAATAATACTTTGATGTATTTGAAATAGTCCCGTAATTTCTATGATTTCATATTCTCATAGCTTTCCTTTTATGTAGCTAATAATTCCTAGTCTGATTTTTTTTTGTGTCTCCTGGTTGTTACCTGATCTCTAGATATTGGGTATTCCCAAGATTGACCCTAGCTTTTACTCTCTTCTTTCTCTACACCTTCTCCTTAGCTGATCACATCCAAGTCCATGAATTTAAATATTAACTATATGCTTATGATTCTCAATTATGTAACTGTGGCCCAAACTCTGTTTTAAGCTTCATATACATATCACAGATATGCTATATAGAGTGATCTTGTTTTTTATTTCAGGAAATTATGGGGGTACAGATGTTTTGGTTACATGTTATGACTTTGCCACATCCCAATCATGATTTGAGACGTGCCCTTCCGCTCCTACAATGCTCACCAGATCTTTGAAATTTATTAAGAATGTTACTAAAGACTATTCTCACTATCCCAACCTGTTTCTCAGTGTTTTCCATGTAAATAAACTATATCACAATCAAGCCAGATGCTCCAGCCAAAACCTAATATAGTTAACCTCTTTCTCTTTATCCCTTGCACCTGAAATCTCAGGATATTCTACAAATATAGTTTCCATTGTCACTGCATATTCTTAGTTGAATCTTCTCTTATCTCTCATTTGCTTGAGAGTGGCACCTCTAACAAGGTCTCCCAGACCATTTTTTCCATCTTAACTTCTTAAAATCTACTCTAACTGGAATAAACCTTTGAAAAATGTAAATCACATCAAATTTCTACCCTGCTCAAAACCATCCAATGCACTTATAATAAAACCCAAACAGCCTAAAGATAACCTATAAAACTTAGCATGGCCTGGATTTTGCCCACCTTTTTGGGATTATTTGCTCTTTCTCTCTTCCTTGCTCACTAGGCTGCAGCCATGTTGTTCTCTATGAGGTTCCTTGGCCAGGCCAAGTTCATTTGGGCCTTGCAGTCTTTTGTACTTTTATATCTACAAATGGGGCATTATTTCTTGTTTATTTTCGGTCTTAGAAATCTCAAATTCAATTGAGGTTAACTCTCAGTCATATCCTGAGTGGCCCCATCCTCCCATCCCCAGTCGTCATTACTACAGGCATTTTATTTTTTTTTTTTTTCCCCAAGCCCACTTTTCCCATTAGGCATTTTTTTTATGAGGTACTTATCACTCTCTAATACCCCCTGTATATTTAATGTCTGCCTCCTTCAGCAATAGCATAAACTCCATGGGAACAGAGACTGTGTTGACCCAGGATCTATCATGGTGACTGTCATAGAAGATGGTCAATAATTATTTGCTGAATTAACTTTAATTAATCAAAAAACAAATGGCAATTAAAATATTTCCCAGCATTATTATAGATTAATGTTGGAGACTGGCATGCAAAAATATTCTTCCAAATAATAATAAACTGCAAAAATAATATGAAAGATGATGTAGGATTGTATGTACAAATACTACATATATTTTTTACATTCTGTAACCATTTTTGACTCTGATTTTGTACTTATTTAACATTTAGAAAAGTGAATTTTATAAAATAAAAGACCACATCTAATTATATAATAAAGTCTATATGTCAGAAACATCTGGCTCTTTTTAGATAAAGAGAAACTGGTAAAGCAGCTTCTGAATCTTCAAAAGAGATTATATTCCAGAAGCACCCATCTGCCAAAATTGATTTGGTCTCTCTGTTTACTTCTCTGAGTTCCACTAGATTAGCATAGCTGCAGGTCTCGGCAGGTTTTATTTTTATTGTTGTTATAGTTCATCCAAAACATTTGCTACCAGTTTTTGTTTGATTCTGCTATTCACCTGCATCCTCATGTAACTTCTCTCCAGCACTTGTGGAACTTCTTGATATCCATAGCTGCTCTTCTAACACTGACCTCAAGCATCACCTCTAGTTCTACCTTCAGAGGATCAAGTCTTGGGTATAATAGTGTTGCTGGAATAGTTCAGAGAAAAAGGACAGCTGCATGGGCTGGAGTAGTCAGGCCTGACTTTTCATAGTTGGCTTCTCATCTTCATGAGCATAGAATGATGAACCTTCTTCTATCTCTGTAAGTTCAGGGCTTCTCACCTTAGATGCATAAAAATGAAAGGGAATTATATGAAAGCAAAATCAAAATCAAACCATTTACTGTTCTAAAATGCATTAAGCTCTTCATAAGTGTATACCTATAACAAACAAAATTCATTCCTTCAAAAAAATAGTTATTGAGGTGTCACTTTCTTCCAAGCACTGTTCCATCATTGAGAGGGCTGCAGTGACCTCGCCAAACAGAAGTCTTTGCTCTCATGAAGAGGATATGCTAGTGTGGGGGGAGGGCAATAAACACATAAATGTATAATATATCCGAGATAAATTAATATGTATTTAGTATATGTATGAGTCAGAAGTTGCTCTAGATATTTGTATTACATCATTTTAAAGAGATAGAAAACAAATTCTGTAAAAAAATAGATTAATGGGATAGAGAACGACAATGAAAGATGGAAGAGGTCAGCTAAAACAGTTAGATCCATTGTGAGAGAGGAATATCGAGTTGAGATTAGAATGATCTTGAGGAGACAATCATGCAAAGATCTGGGAAAGAACAGGAAGAGGAAACAGTCCAAATGCACCAAGGAGCGAGCTTGGCTTGACCAAGAGACAGAAAAAGTCAGTGAGTCTGAAACATAATGAAAGAAAGGGAAAGTGGTAGGAAATGACGGTGTAGGTAGACGAGCTCAAGATCTTATAGACCACGGTGCAAAATTCAGACTGTTTTTTCACATTGGACCATCACAAATTTAATTCATCATAAGGATTTTGGAAAGGTGAGTAGCCCTGATCAGTCCATTCACGGTCTTTGCAAGTAGTTGTTTTACAAAGCGTTGTCCTTGCTACTCTTGCCTTGAGTCAGAAATCCTGGATGCATTCCTTGGTATGTCATCCATTACAGTCAACACTCCGCCTCTACAGGAAGAGGATCCTCCCTGGTCTCACACTTGACTTTCACTGGCCTGTTACAACCCCAGTGGGACTTTGCAAAGTGAAATATCTGGAAGATCCGTTGGTGAGTGGAAGAATAATCATTTTCCTAAAACTTAAAACAGACTATGACAAGAAGATAATTTTCATTTCATATTGATTATATTTGGTTTAAGGAAAATGTTTTACTTCCTCTCAGATACATTTGAAGAGAAATTATTTTGGTGAGTATGCCTTCAGTCCGTTAAGTTATTATTAATTGATAATGTCTAATTTAAGAAGGCATTTAATCAAATCAATTTAATAAAATTTTTAATGTAAAAAAGATCTGGCAAGGTTCATACACTCATCTCCAAATATGATCCTTGATATCTGTCTATGTGCCACATTTTTGGTAACTCATATACCACTTGGGACAGCTCAATCATATTTTGGTCATATTCTATTGTTAGAAAAATTATATTTAATGAGTAAAATTTTCCTTAAGATTTCCAATTTATGTGGTCCTGATTTTTATTCCTTGAAAAGATTTTTATGTTCCTTATCCAGTTATGTGAGAACACTAACATATCCTAATCTAACCCCCCTCTAAATTGAACAAATAAAATTCTCTCAATTTTTGTCTATTCAAATTAATTACTTCACAAGGATACACTCTAATTGATCGATATCCTCTTTAAAGTGTTATGTCCAGAAAATAAAAATATTTCTGATGTGCTTAAACCAGCACCAAATAAATATCATTACCTTCTTTCCTTCTCAAAAACGGGCAACTACGGTGTCGGTTGCTCTAGAACTTTGTTTTAAAGGACTTTTCACATTAAACTCTAGTGTTTTGAACTCACCAATGCCTTCTTAAGGTCTACAAACCTTTTTTTTATAATAATTGTACATAGCGATAGACAATGTCTATTGAGCTGTTATTATGCATGGTGCAAAATTATCTTCATGAGCTAACACATTTAATGCCCATCCCTAAGAGGTGAATACTGTTTTTTATCTCCATTGTACTGATGGATGTTTGGGCAAAAGAATAAATGAATGAATGAATGAATGGTCTGACCATCCTCCCACATTATCTGGAGCCAGAAGTGGAGTCCAAACGTGATTCCTATTCTTGCAGAATCATTATTTTAGTGAGTGTGCCATGGGCTGACTTGATTAATGGAGAATGTTATTCCTCCAATAATAAACTCTTAGATGCAGAAAACTTATTTAAAAAATAGTATCAAAAGATAAAGTTACAATGAACGAAACAACATATGTCTAATTGACTTCAAACTGAAGGGGGCTCACTCCTCCTAAAAATCCCTCCATTTAGGCAATGCCTTATTTCCTGCACACTCCAGCTGTACCTGCCCAAATCCACTGGGCACACAGGCAATCTCTCAGGAACTTGGACGAGGTAATTATAGGTAGCTGTCCATTCTCATTCCCTCACTCTGGTGTGCCAAACAGCCTTTCAGTCAATCTGTGGAGTTTCTGGAAATTATCCCTGTCCCCTGTAATTCCCGTAAGGCAGCAGCCCACATATTCCCTTTTCTTAGCACACAGAAGGTTTCCCTTCATTTCCCATCATGATTTAAGGACAGCACAGTCTAACTCTCAAATTTAATTTCAGACACATGTGCCTTGGATCAAGTATCCTGATGGCCCTTGTCCAAACCTCCTTTTTTCACCTTGGATTTCCTGACTTAATTGCCTCCAACTCAGATAAAGCCAAATTCAAATTATACGAAAAAATCATATCTTTAGCCATTATGGAATGGCCTTTTCTGATTTAAAACAATTGTGGAACATTAGCTGCCATAAAATAATGAGATACGATATTCACTCCTAAAACAGTTTTCCTATTCAGCATTTTACTAGGTGTGAATATGTTTTAAATTCGTTTTTCTTCTATTTGCCATCTTTGTCAGTTCCCCAGTAAATAGGTCTGTGTGGCAAGCCCTGGACTGGAATTGTTGAAGAGTGACTCGATAACCACCTTCATTATCCCAAGTGTGATCATGTGGAGAATGGTGCCCAGCTGTTCTCCCTCTCTGATGAGGCGAGAATAAGAGAAGAAGGGCATAAATTGCAGCTGGAGGGAGTTCAAATGATGTAAGGAGAAACTCTGGGGGTAGCAAGCGTGGTTAAGCAGAGGAGGAGTTAGCAGAACACTTAATTCTTTCCCTGACAATGTGTCTGGAATGGTTTGTTTTGTGAGCTTTATGTAAAGCAAGAAGTTCACCTAGATGACTTCGACAGAACTTTCTGGTTCCAAGATTCCACCTTCATTCCTAACTGTGTAGTTCAATTGGTGGCCCTTGCGATGTGCTTTAAGATGTAAATCATTTGCAAAAGTCAAATCAACAGGGATATTGAAAAAATTAGACAGATAAAGAAGTTATATAACATAGAGACTACAAAAATTGGGCTTTGGAATCAGGCAGACAGGAGTCCGGGCTAGATATTTATTCATTTTATGACCTCAGGCAAGTTACTTAATGTTTTTTGGCTTATTTCATAGTGATGTTGTGATAACTAGATAAAATATCTATACAGCACAAAATACAAATAAATGAAAATATAACCATTTTAATCAATAGATATTTGTGGACTTGGTAGTATTGCTTCAGAACATATTGGTGCTTTATATATCAGCTCTTGATTTTTACCACAACCTTTGAGATTAAGGGTTGGTATTTTGCAGTTCTATAAACTGAGGCTCAAAGAAGTTGAGGGACTTGTCCAAGTAACATGACTAATGTAGATGATTTAGAAACTCGAAGCTATGTCTTGCTTCTCCAAATCTAGAATCAATTGTTTCTATTGTTTCATTATTTATCATTCTTTATCTACTAAAACCTATAAATGTACTGTGACAAAGAATAACCATAAATACCATAACTGTGACCTTTTTTTTTAGCATAAGAAATAACCACTTAAAACATACTGTTCTAGGGACATCTTAATTTGTAGTTGAAAAATCCCAAGGCCTAACATTTGTTTAATAGTAATTTTTCAGTTGTAAAATCTTTACCTAGAAAGCTCCCTTTTCTCTTTGAATATACCTATAGCATTTTATAATATTCCCAGCATCACTCACATTGACCATCATGTCCTGATGCGACACCTTTTATTGGCCGTCTTTCTAGGATCACATTCCCATATGGCATATATCTATTTGAACAGATAAAGATACTATGGGGAATGAGAAGACCTACTGGGTAGCTTCCCTAAGAGACAGATTCTCAAAAACCTGGTTATATTACAATAAATTAGTTCTCATGCATGCTACTATCTACCTGCCCCTAAATTGGGAGTCAGTGTTTGCTGCTCTTTCCCACTTTGTGTTTTTTGAGAGTGAAAAAGTAATAGAAAATGTGAGATAGCTTTCCTCAACACCTCAGTGGGGTTCCTCATTTAAATTTCCAAATCCAGAAAATAATTCCAGTGACTATTATCTCAATTTATCCAAGAAGATGCCAATGTACTGCCACTGTAGCTGCATAGGGAAGAAAGACCATCCATTAGATGAAATGGATGACTCTTAAAACATTAGGGTTTACTTCCCTTATGGAGTTTTGTTTAGAAAAGCTGATGAGAGAAACTAGGTAGTAAGCCTTTCCTCCTCACTCATCAAGCTCCCTAAAGCTCTCGATCTCCCGAAGGTGCTCTGGCTTCACTACCCACTGACAAAATACAAATTGTGCCAAGAGTCTCCCTCAATATCCCCAGGTCTGGATACCATTGATAGCCTGCATTGGCTTTGTTTTACTGCTACAAAGTAAAGTCAAATAGCAAAATGAGCATGATGAAGCCTTGAGTCCTACGAATAAAATGTTTGTATAAACTCAACTCACACTGGATAAATTTTATGTGAATACAACTGTGCTAAATTTCATAAGGAAATGGAAGATTGTGATAATCCAGTTCCTGTCCACCAACAGATCATTATTTAGCCAAGGTACAGAGATTTTTAAATTATGATATATTTTTAAATAATAGAGAGGATAGAACATAATCCAATGCTATCATGGATTATTATTGTAATTAATTAATAATTTTTAACTAACTATTGGATATCAATTTTCAAGATAAAATACAAGATATGGATGTTCAAGTATCAGATCCTTGAAAAAGTCCATATTTTGGATAGAATATGGACAGAATATTGCTAAAATTCTGGTTCGAAATGATATCCATCTATTATGGAGACAATACAACTAGGAATATAAATATATATTTGTATACATATGCAGACATATACAGTAATGGTATACATAGTATATATGTGTTTTTCATATATATAATTAAATGAATAAATATATATGTCTTCAGTCAACTGTGGGAGACAGGGTAGCTGAGCCGGAAATAGGTTAAAATTGACTTGGTTATTCTGGGCTCTGTTGGAAGTGCATGAAAGGAAACTGTAATGGATGCTTGTCTCCCTAGTTGGGTTGCACAGTGACACAAGATCCAGTGATCTCATCTGGACCTTTGTCCAGTCTGTCCAGAGAGGAGGGTGAGTTAAAGGGCCAGATACCAAGAAAAGCATTGTAGATTCTTATGGATGATGTCTTTACCCTGCCTGGGAGGTACTGTGATTAAGTAAAACTAAATATGCCACATGATCTGTGCATCTACAATGTGGCCAGAAGTATAGATTTTAGGCAACATCTGCAGACTCTACATAGAGCAGAGGCTCTAGGGAATCCACTCAGAAGTTCAAGATGAAATCCCACCTCCTCTATCTAATAGTGATGTAGCTAGACTAGTCACTTAATTTCACCAAATCTCTGTTTTCTTCCTGAGAAGTGTAAATAATCCATAAACTCGAAAGGTTTGAGGGAACATTAGCACTTTTATTGATACAGTCTAGAAGACCAATAATTGGTAGTTATTTTTTGGATAAAGGTTTGAGCTAATTCCTCCCCCTGACTATAATGAAATGTATGTTTGTAAAAGTATACATCCATCACGATGTGGATGTTTTGTTTGTTTGTTTTCTGTTTGGAGTTATCTCTGTTCTTTTGCTCTCATTATAGGTGATGTTAAGTGAGGAGGGGATGTTTGGTACAATTCAAGAAATAAACACTAAGTGTTCCCTTGCATCACCCTTCTGCCTGTTCTTGGGTTGTGGAGGAAGTATAAGACCAACTGCCTTTAAAAACTGACCAAAATATTGCATTCAAACAATAAAAATATACGTGCACAGAATGGTCGAAATCCTTTTCAATCCAAATGCCTGCAGATGCAGGTGGTATTGAAACAGCAACTTAAGTTTGCTTGTGCTGCATGGAACTTTCCTTCGGGCCCTATCCAGAGTCACTGTAACTAAATAAGAAAGAAAGAGTATATAGGAAACTTTGGAGAGTTGAATTGGTAATAGACCGAGAGAGTGGGGAAAACTGTTAATAGACTAGTGAGCTGAAGCACGGCATTGAGCCTGGCACATACTGTGATTGAAAGTCATCCCCACCTGCAAGCTGCCCATTCAAATGTTAGACTGTGTTCTCCGCATTGATTCAGTTCCTGCTGGTCACAGTCTCAGCGTAGGGTCTCTTCATCCAGAACGCCTTTGGCACAAACAGGGCAAAAATTAAATAAGTAAATAAAAAAGAGGAAGAAAGAGAAACAAGTGCTGGACTAGTATAAAAAGACTGGAGCCCTTTGCTCTGGAGATGTACTCTCTGAATGGGCCACCCACAAGGCAACAGTGTTCCGCTTGAAAAGAAAAGGCTCAGACATATCCATCCCCTCCCACAAACAGGAGGGAATAAATCACAAATGAATAAAAGGTAAACATTTTTTTCCTAGTATACATTTTGAAAGTTCTATATCTTTAACATGTTAGAAGGGATTATAGATGACCATGCAGCTTAAATGCATACAGTAGCAGGAGAAAGATGACCACATCAAGGATATTAGACAAGAGCAGACACATTTTAATAATAATAAAAATAACGTTGCTATGGATTGAAAAGCTATTGAGATAAAAACTTTGTACACATTTTCCCATTTAATTTCCACAGCAATCTGTTAAGTCACTTTAAATCTCTTTCACAGGAGAAGAAGAATAGTGCTCTAGTTTGAATTGTGTCTCCCCCCAGAACCCTGCAAATGTATATATTGAAGATGTAACTTCCAGTATCTCAGAATGTGAACTTATTTGGAAATAGGCTTGCTGCAGATATGATTAAGATGAAGTCACAGTTGAGTAGGATGGGCCCCTAATCTAATTAGCATCCTTTTTAAAAAAAAGACACACACAGAAAAACCCCCAGGAAATTTGGGCAGAGACACACGGATACACACAAGGGCAAAGCCATTTGAAGATTGAAATTATGCTGCCACAAGCCAACAACCTACTAGAAGCTCGGAGAGTGGCCTGGAATAGATGCTGCCCTAGAGTCCTCAAAGGTAGCATAGTCCCACCAACACCTCAATCTCAGAATTCCAGCTTCTAGAACTGTGAGACAATATTTATCTGTTGTTTAAGCCACCCAGTTTGTGGTATCTTGCCAAGGCAGCTCTAGGAATCTAATATAAGGAATTTTAGAGAGATTAAATAATTTTTAAAAAACTTACATGGCCAATCATTTGTGGAGTTGGGATTTAAACACTGACCCATGACTCCAGTCCATTTACTTAACACTTCAGGGCATAGCAACACTGAAAAGGGGCTCTAATGATGTATGGTGCAACACACTTGATACCTGAATCTGCTTTACAAATAACATCAACGTCAATGATTCATCCTCTCTCTTCTGCAACGTCACTGTATACAGATATCTCCCCGCCTTCCAACGCAGATCATTCCGATTTTGACTATTCTAGATTGTTAGAAAGCCATAGATCTTCCGCAAAGCTTAGCTCAAATCCTAATGCCTCTGCAAAGTTTCCCTCAAATAAACACATCTCAAATTCAGAAGAACTAATACAACCTTTATAATTTACTCAGCGCATTTTTTTTTTAAATTCTGTCAGTACAGCTCCTTCCTTTGCTGCTTTAGTTTGATTTAATGAAGCAAGACAATGCAGTGGTTCTGAGCACTTGTTCTCAAAGTTTGGCTCCTGAACCTGTGATATCAGTGTCCCCTGGGAGCTTGTTAGAAATGCAAGTTCTCAGCCCAAACCTGGAAACTACTGAATCAAAAATTGTTGATGAGATCCAGAAATTGTGTTTTAACAAGTCCTCCTTTGAGAACCAACAGTTTAGAGCACAGATTTAGTCAAGTATTGAGAAGGCTGGGGCTTTCACTACAGTCTTCTGACTGTGTTTGTTCTCACTCTATCACAACTTATTCTATAATAACCTTCATATAAGTCATATTAATTATGGATAGACTATAACAAATCAAAAAGTAATATGTAGGAGGTTAAAGCTTTCATAAATTGAAGAATAAAACAGTAAAAGTAGAGTGAAAAGACATATCCTATGCCAGTCAAAAATGAACCAGTAGAGATCTACATCTAGAAAAATTAAAAATCATATTAGTTTACTATTATGAAAACAAATAGCCACAAAATTAACGCTATATTGTTTAAAAATTATACTCCTCAAGCTAAAGTGTTAAGGAAAAATTTTTCAGGAAAAAAGATGATTGTCTAGCCTAGTTGGCTAGCATGTCCAAGAAAATAAAAAATATTATTTGATATGTAGAAACCAGATAATGGTACACATACATGATTATTAAAAATGTGCCCACCCACACATATGCAACATGTTTTCTTGACAATATACTGTTACTCACTGAAAGCAAAAGAAAAAAAGAAAAGGAAAGAAGGAAGGAAGGAAAGAAGGAAGGAAGGAACGATGGGAGGGAGGGGAAAGAAAGAGAGAGAGAAAGAAAAGAAAGAAAGAAAGAGAGAGAGAAAGAAAGAAAGAAAGAAAGAAAGAAAGAAAGAAAGAAAGAAAGAAAGAAAGAAAGAAAACGAACTAAATACTGAAAAAAGGGAAAGAAAAACCATAGTGTAAAATCCCGAATGAGCACTCAACACTATCTCCATGCCTTATCAGCTTTCCCTGACAAGAAATTTTTTCTACTCTCTCATTGACTATTTAATCCTTTCCCTGCCTTCCTCAGTCCTCTGACTTACTTTGCCTCTTTTATTGTCTACTGATGACTCAATGTCACATTTCATATAATAACATTCTCATACCACATAGGAACAACTTCATGCTCCCACATTCAATGTGGTCCTTCATCTCTGTCCATACTCTTCCCACTACACTGCAATGGGAAACATTCATGCATCCTGCCAGTGACCAAATCTTTCACAAATGCCCTAGATCCCATCTCCAACCGCCTTTCCAGCCCTATTGGTTGTTCTACCTATCCTCCTTTTCTTCCACTCTACCTTACTTTTGTATCCTTCACAATACTTCTTGAAAGTGTTTTTAATTCTCACTTCCCACTCTGTTTCACTCATTCTAATCTGGCTCTCTCTCTGTCATAACTGGCTATATTCACAAATGACCTAGTTGGTAAATCAAATTTATACTTTTCAGTCCTCGCTTTTCATTAATTTTGTGTTGCACATTGTTGGTTGCTTATTTAGCATCTCTTATTCCTTTCTTCCTTCCTAGCAGAATTCTGGTTAATCTAGGCACATAGCCCATCATCACCTAGCCAGGTGCCTTAGGAGATGATGATCCCACACTCAGCACCATTGCGATTGGTCTAAAGAGTAATTCCACTTCTCTTGCTCATGCATAAATGAGCGGGTGTCTCAACTGTAGCCAATAGAACATAAGGAGATGTTTGTAGATCTAAACAAAAAGAAAATCCACCCTTTTAAGGGATCTGTACTCATATGAGTCTTTTCCACTGGCAAGAGGGAAGCCAGACTTAAGATTAAATTTACACTGTGAACAGCAAAGCAAAGAGGTGGGAAAATTGTGCTCTTTTACATCCTGGTTGAGATGTAAATCAATAAACCATGGCTCGTGATAAAATATAAGTTCTTATTATTTAAGCCAAACAAACTTAATGCATCCAAGATGTTCTTCTAACAGCATTTGAGACTGTCTCTGTGTGACATTTCCCCGACACTCCTCCTAACTCTTCAGCTACTTTTCTGCATTCTGCATTTTGTAATCCTGCTCCTCTTTCTGACTCTAAATCTGAGAGGTCTTGAGGACTCATCTCCCACTCTACAACAGTACTAGTTTGTTGTCATTTCCTTAAATTGGATGAAGTTTTGTTTGACTTCCTCAATTTTTCCACGCATGCTGATATTTTGCCAGGAGGTTTCTTTCATGGTCTCTTTGCCTGCCATGTTCTATTAATTTTTCGAGTCATGTCCTAAAAGTCATGTCCTCTGACTGATAATACTAGTAACAAAACTTTTCTAAATATAAGAAAGAATAAAAATTAGATGATATTAAAGATAAACATAGATGTGAATATTAAACAGCCTGATAATAAATCAAAGATATTTACATATTTAAACAAACATAATCTATATTTGCCTTATCTTGAAGCAGGGAGATGTGGTTCGATATCATGAAAATAATAATATAAACAGTGCAAATGATAAGAAATGATAATATTCATTGAAGCCCAATTAGTCATCTATGAATGCAATAACATTTCTCATTAAAGAAAAGTAAATCCTAGTCATGTATTATTTCTAAATTAATCTTTAGATTTGATATAATTCTTAACATGTCAATTATGTTTTTTAATGTTTTTCAAGGTAATAATCTAAATTTTCTCTTAAACTACTATTTGTAAATAATGTTTATAAAATGATTCTTCAAAAGTAATGTTCCATAGTATATCAGGTAAAAAATCCAAAATATCTAGGAAAACACTGATAATAAAGAATAATGAAGAACATTTCAATCATTATTAAAAAATATTATGAAACTAAGATAGCTAAAATTTGTATAATGGGTTACCAGATTATTGACAGACATAGCACTAGAACTGTGTGTAGACACAAGAAGTAGATACATGGTATGTACATGTGTATATGTGTGTGCGTATGTATAGCATCATGTGTATATAGTTCATTAGAAAAATTATTTCCTAAAAATCACATAGCAATTTACGTTTTTAAAGTTGATCTTTAAATACACAGTAAAATAAGTTATATAGTAAAATAAATGTTAAAAAGATTCAATATTTAAAGTGAAAAAACAAATATTAGAAATGAAATTATAGATGACTATTTTTAAGATAATGTAATATAGCATACCATTTGTAAATATTACCAAATATTGAAATTAAAAATAAAGTCATTGAGAGTTACTACAATTTTAATGAAAGAAAACACTATGAAGTAAACTAAAACAAATTATAAATGGAGAAAATATTTAAAAATATATATTAATATATATGACATAATCAAATGCTATTTCAAACTGAGAGAGTAAAGACAGTGTTCACTCATCAACCTAGTTCTCTTCTACATTCCCAGTTGTGTGTTCTTAATCTTCAGAGCTAGCCTTTTATTCATCCCACATTGATAATTAAAGAGACATATTGTATCATGATGGTAAGAACACAAGCTCTCAGGCCCAACAGACCTCAACTCCACTCCTACTATCATACCTTATATTAATAGTTTTCTCAATTTGGATAGGTTACTTAGCGTCAGTGATGATTCCCACATTTATAAAGTAGGGAATAAGCACCTATTTTATGGGATTATTGTAAGGAATAGAGGATTTACTTTTAGCTTTACTCTAATGCCCAGCACATAGTAAATGCTTAGTCAATATCAGCTGTTTTACTATATATGTAAACAAACAAACAAACAAACGAAAAATCGAAGGGAGCACTCGTATAAAAGGGAATAAGATTTGTATGTTAAATTTCTAGAGGGAAAAAAATGAAGACCAAGTACCAAAATTTGATAAGACATAAAGGAAGCATAAAACCAAATAAGAAAACCCAAAGTAAGATGACAAAATTAAGACCAAATATGTCTGATATGACGATAAAGACAAATATATTAAACTCTCTCATACAAAATTCTCAGATTAAGTTTAAAATAATTAACATGGTTACATGTTGTCTATAGAAATGACATGGAAAATATGCCCTGTATATAGTTTATCATCAAAGCCAGGATGCAAAAACGTGTGTGAAAGGAGCTCTTTTGAGAATAAATAAAGTCCTAAATGAAACCACTTCCAAATGTCAATCATGATGCTAGGTGGTTTTAAAACTACAGATATTGAATTTCCAGATCAATCTGACTATGCCAAAATTAGTTATTTTAAAAAAATTCTATTACTTATTTGTTGAATACACTGTTAAATCTTTTCTTTTTTATGGATCAAGCCCCTGGATAACTCACTGCATCTCCATACAGTTCTAATAAGTTTATTTTTGACAATTTCCACTTAGTTTCAGAAGTGAAAATTGCAGGGTGAAATATTCAAGGGCTTTATTGCCCCTAGAGAAGTTAGTATTAAAAATACACAAGTGTGGCAAGCTAAATGGCTCTTATATCCGTTTGGCCTTCAAACAATGAGGTTAAATAAGCCAAGCTATCTCAGTGCTCCAGCAAAGGTTAAAGAACTTAGAGACAACTGCGTGGGGAAAAAAAATAACTTTTAGTTAGCAGAGAGTTTTAGTTAGATCAAGAAGCCTTTGAAATTTCCCTAGGGAAAATGCCTTTATTAGCAAGATTCCACACTCTGGAGTGTATTTACTTTCTTTTGTAGTTCTTTTATTTTATAAATAGTACTCCATTCTAAAACCTTTCCTAGGTGTTCTAGTCTCTCCACACCTTCTTTTCACTCATTAGCCTCTTCAAATTTTCATGGAATCATTTCAATTGAGATGTGACATTGCTCCCTTTTCTTTCTAATGGCATTTGCCCCAAATTCTGTATTTATGTGCTCATTCCTTCAAAATTTTATAATAAAGTCAAGACCTCTTATTATGTCTCTTCTTTAGAGATACATTTTTTTCTCTATGTGAGTTGAGAAGTCCCCCATCCCCTTTGTTTAAAGTTTCATTATTTTTCTGTTTCATAATTTTCTCTAGGATATTATTTCCTAATTGTTCAAATAGTGTTATATGGTACACCTTCAGGAAATGTGAATCAACATATTTTAAAATTAATTTTGATTTTCAAATAAATTTCCATTTTTATATTGTCAGATTATAGGAACTTTATTTATTTCTCTTTTGCGACCTTCACTTTTTGGGTAGGTTTACTGAATACATTAATAACTGATTCTTTGTAATATAAACTACTCAATATGTACTAGAGTAAAATAAACCTTTATAACTTTAAAACTTCAATATTTTCTTCTCTATTAAACTTTCATTATACAAAACTATCTAGACTAAATGTGAAATCATATTTTCCTCCAATAAATGCTCTTTTCAATATTAAGGTGGAAAGTCAACATAAAAAGTGTATTAATTCCTCTCTAAAATGCTTTTAGTAAATAGTTCTCTGTTTAAAAATGAGAAAATGTGGAATATTAATTCTAACTCCAGACTAAATCACTCACCAGTTAAGAGTATCTGTTTCTACATTATTTTAATCATGTTGAAACTGCAAATAAAAATATGTTCAGTATTTTGAAGAATCACAAGCACTTTGAGATTTATGAAATGGGGGCACTTTGGCCATTTTTCCATTCAGCTGTTGCAACCATGAGAGTTATTGATGGATTAATGATATGTGTAAGTGGCAGCGATATAAGTAGGTGGAAAGTTTCAGAAGTCTGGAATGTGTAAGTTTTATGTCAAGTGACTTTGAAATGGAGAACTCTTGCAGTTCACTTACAGCAACATGAAATAGCTATTCACTTGGTTCCAATTTTAGCCTCTCTTAATTGGTTCACTGAAAAACAATAATACACCAAAATTCTATTGGAGCAATTTTTCTATAGCAACAAGGCTTGCTTTTATTACCTATGCATTTTAGTTTAGTTTTTAACAGAGTCAGATAATTCCCAAAGAGATTTGTATGTTTCCATTGCATTTTTTAGAATAATGAGTTTTCAACTTATAAATGAAAGATAGAATAGAAGGTTAATTTCTCAATGGAAGAAGTTATAGGAGCCAATAGACCACCTTTGCACTGCATTCCAGCAGACAGCAATTTGCCACATTTGTTTGATGGAATCCCAGTGATTACTTCCAACAGTAGGGAAATTAATTACCAGGGGATGCAATTTCAGTATGTTCTGAAATGTGAACTGCTATTTAAATATTACATTCATTTTACATCCAATCTTCAAAATCATGGCAGCACCATTAAGAAGGGAGAGGGGCTGGAGATTGAGTTAATAACCAATGATCTATTATTTAAACAATCATATGTATGCAATGGAAACTCCATTAAAAACAACAACAACAACAAACCTAAGTGATGAGGTTTGGAGAATTTACAGATTGGTGAACACATTCAACTGCTGGGAGAATGTCTCATTGCTACTCCATGGGGACAGAAGCTCTTGTGCTCAGAACCTTTCCAGATCTCACTCTCGTACTTCTTTATCTGGCTGTTCATTTATATCCTTTATAATAAGCTGTTGATAGTAAGTAAAGTGTTTTCCCGAGTTCTTTGATCTGATCTGGCAAAGTATTCAATGTGAAGGGGAGTTTGTGACAATCCCTCCCACCTTGTAGCCAAGTTGGACAGACATGTAGGTAACTTATGTATCCAATACTTGAACTGGCATCAGCTACTGGAATCTGAAGTGAGGACAGTCTTATGGGACTGAGTTCTTATACTGAGTCTGAAGCTAATTCTGGAATTTAATTGAAATGTAGGACACACAGTTAGTGTCAGAGAATGGAAGAATTAGTTGTTCATGTACAAAAAACCTACACACTTGGTGTTGAAAGTGTAATTAGTGAAACTACTTCGAACTGACCTAGGAGTTAAACTCATGTCTTCTACTCCAAATTTATACTATTTCTACTGTACGATTTTATTAAATATCTCCCAGAGTGAAAGGAGTCTTGCCTTTGATGGCAGTTTTTTGGCATCTTTCTATCATAGAGACTTGAGTAAATGAACAAGAAGTTGAGTGATCTGCAGAACTAGATTTGTTGGCTCATGGGAGGAAACAGGCCACTGAAATAATCAATTTCATACTCAGTCAGTTCTGAGGCTTTTGTTGTGAAACTACTGGAAAAAAAAAAAAAAGCCCAGTAAATCAGAACTGTGACCAGTTGCAGTATAGACTCATTGAACAAAAACTGATAAAAATGATTTGAACAAATCCAATGTTTAAAACATGGAGTATTCCAATTTCAGCATATTCTCTCTTAGTTTCAGGTAGCACTGATGAGGCCAGATATGTTTACAGTCCAGACAATACAAGAAACAGACATACACACTCAAAGTCACACAGTAAAGTCCCCTCATAAATTTCTTATATATCACTGCTGATATCATAAAAATAGAAAAAGACTGGAGCGTGTGATTATGCATGGGTACTAGGAGGAATTTAGCAAAAACTAAATGAATAAAATCTTTGAAATCCAGACACATTGCAAATTTTAAATGAATTTATGTTGTGTTTGTATCATAGCACTAATAGATTAATTTAACCTTACAAGGTGACTCATTTCACAAATTACTTGAAATACAATTTTGAAGTTATTAATCAAATTAGTAAAGGAAAAAAGAAAAGTGCTTTTGTTGGTTCTCAAACAAGCAGCATTTGCTGAGGCTTCATTTCTGCTCTCAGTAGAGTGCCGGGCATGGCGTAGAATGCAGAGAAGTGTGGACCATGGTTCCTGCCCCTAAGGATGTTACAGTCTAGTTGAGAAAACAATGGCCACATTCAAAAGACAGACTTGATCAATACCAAACAGCAAGTTTTCAACAATAAATTTCATGGTATGGATAGAAAGTACACTAAGAATTCAAACAACAATTCCTATTCAAGGAGTGGTGTTCTTGGTCTTGACAAAGAAGGTATTAAGAAAATGAATGGACATATTTGAAACTCGGTCTTAGTGGGGGAAGGGCAACATACATAACCTAAACATCTGTACCCCTGTAATATGCTGAAATAATAAAAAAAAAAGAGAATGAATGAATTAAATAAAGTCTTGAAAGATGAGTAGAAATAGTCTGGAAAGAGATGCAAAAGAAAAAGTCAAGATGAGGTAATAAAGGAAGCCAAGAAGACAGTGACTAGCAGGAAAAATGTAGCTTTTTGGAAAGGAATCGAGAAGGGGAAAAATAGATAACCAAGAGCTTAAGGACTGGAAAGCCAGACAGGAAGAGTGAGTAAGGGGGAGATTTTTGAGCAAGGAAATGACATGCTAATGTTGGCTTTGAATAATTTGATGGAGAGCCTGGAGCTAGAAAAATGATTAGGAGATGATAAAAAATAAGTCACTAGGTAGGGAGCTAAGCTCAGCTAAGATGTTAGAGCAGGGAATGAAAAGAAATTATTCGAGTAGAGTAGTTATTTGAAGAAAAGCCAAGAATTGTCAGTATAACAGAGCTTCAGAAAACATATGCATCCAACATTTAGCCACCCTTGTGACTACTAAATTAAAAAAAAGAAAGAAAGAAAGAAACAGCTATATATCCAATGATGGAAATCCAAAAGGTATGATAAGTGGAAGTTCTGAATCACACAAAAACAGAGCAAATTCAAAGTGCCAGTTTCTGGTTCAGTGGAGTGATTTGCAGTTTCCAGTCTAGGCCTTTTCACTCTCATGTCTTAAATAGTTTGCATGGACTATTCCCAGAGTAGAAAACTTTCTTTTTGCCTTCTTCACCTACCTATTTCAGTTATCTTCCAAGACTTGCTCAGATTATAACCCCGTCCTCTTGCTGACAGGTGAAGAAGGAAGCAAACTTCTTCTGCACTCCCAGTACACTGCTCATTTACTCCTATCATAGCACTTTCCACATGGCATTTGAATGCTGTATTTACTGGAAATCTCTCCATCGGACTGTGAGCTTCTTTTTTCTTAACCCAGAACAAAATTATAAAAAAAGAAAAAATAAGATACAAAAATAAAGCAAAACAAAACAGAGACAGAGTGTTGTTCTGTATAGAAAACAACCTACTAGAAAATAACCTAGAATAACACTCTAGAAAATAACCCCAGAAAGGAAGTCAGAGATTCTAGTAGACACGGTGAATAACAAAATGCTTAGCTTGCATTTTGCTTGTAATTTTGACCTAAGTAGTCTCTATATTCTCATATAAGCAAAGTTATATATATATATATATATATATATATATATATATATATATGCTCTCAAGTGTTTGGCATCTTCCCAAATCTTTTGAGAAAACTCTGCTTGAACAGTGGTCACCAACAGAACTCAAACAGGCTTTGAAAGCCTTTTTTTTTTTTTTCATTCTATCATAGTTTTTCAGTAAATGTCCTTCATGAACTGAAATAGGAACAAAAGCTTTGAAACACATCGGGGCCTGTGTACCTTCTCTTTTGACATTCCTCCTTTAGGTAAGGAGATTTATGGCAATAGATTTCATGGAACATGACACCTTCTCAGACCATGCTCTTTCATTCTTTGAAACTGAGTAATAGTCTTCATTTAAAATATAATTACAATGTTGGAAACTAGTAAAATAAGAGTCTCAGGTAAGTTGAGAGGTTAGCTAAGAATATGTTTTCTTCTTAAATTTGTAGAAAGTCATTTTAAAAAGAGATCCCATACCCCAAAGTTTAATACTTTTTAGGGACCCAGTCTGTTTGATCCAGAGTCAGTATCCTTTCCCTCCATTTTTTGAAGTTTAAATGTTGTTGCTCTTCACCTTTTGGAAGCCAGAATGCAGGAAGCTCAACTAAGAGCCTAGGGTAAGGCCTGTGGAATATCAACTCTTTTGTCAAAACGGTTTTGGAAAACTAACTTTCTTCAATGTCTCCTGAAGAAAACAATAGCTGATTCTTCATGGTGGTGGTTGTTTTAATTCACTTCACTATTCTTGTTCTCTAGTTTTATGTGACACCTATATAACATCCAGGTAGCACAAATAGATGAAAGTATGGAGAATATGCAACAAGTTAACATGGTTTATTTCACTGGAAGAAAATGACATTTAAAGCAAAAATGCAGAATTTTTTGTTTTCTTCCTCAAAAAAAATTTTCAACAATTCATTTTATTTTATTTATTTTTTATTTCTGCATATTACAAGAGTGCACATGTTTAGGTTACATATATTGCCTTTGCCCCACCTGAGTCAGAGCTTCAAGGGTGCTCATCTACCAGACAGTGCACACTGCACCCATTAGGTGTGAATATATCCATCCCCTCCTGTCCCCTCCCACTTGCCCTACACCCGATGAATGTTACTACTGTATGTGGACGTAAGTGTTGGTCTGTTAAGTCTGTTAATACCAATTTGATGGTGAGTACATGTGGTGCTTGTTTTTCCATTCTTGTGATACTTCACTGAGTAGAATGGGCTCCAGCTCTGCCCAGGATAATACAAAAGGTGCTGGATCACCATTGTTTTTTTGTGGCTGAGTAGAATTCCATGGTGTACATATACCACATTTTGTTAATCCACTCATGTATTGATGGGCACCTCGGTTGTTTCCACATCTTTGCAATTGTGAATTGTGCCGCTATAAACATTCGAGTGCAGGTATCTTTTTTATAGAGTGTCTTTTTTTCCTTTGGGTAGATGCCTAGTAATAGGATTGCTGGATCAAATGGTAGTTCTACTTGTAGCTCTTTGAGGTATCTCCATATTACTTTCCACAGAGGTTGTACTTGTTTACAGTCCCATTAGCATTGTATGAGTGTTTCTATCTCTCTGTATACATGCTAACATTTATTGTCTTGGGACTTTCTGATAAAAGCCATTCTCACTGGAGTCTCTAATCATCAGGGAAATGCAAATCAAAACCACAATGTGATATCACTTAACTCCAGTGATCCTCGTATTATTTTATTGTAATTGTTTTGGGGCACCACAAACCAAGCCCATAGAAGACAATGAACTTAATTGATAAATGTGTGTGTTCTTACTGCTCTGCCGGTCAGCCCTTTTCCCATGTCTCTCCCTCTACTCAGAAGACTTCCTATTTCCTGAGACACAAAAATATTGGAAGTAAGATTATTAACAACCCTACAGTGACTTCTTGGTGTTTAAGTGAAAGGAAGAGTTTCATGTCTTTCAGTTTAAATGAAAAAATCCCATATGATTAAGCTTAGTGAGGAAGGCATGTAGAAAGCCCAGATAAGTGAAAAGCTAGGGCTTTTGTGACAAACATTTAGCCAAATTGCTAATGCCAAGGAGGAATTCTTGAAGTAAATTAAAAGTGCTACTCCAGTGAAAACATGGATGAGAAAGTGAAACAGCCTTATTGTTGATATGCAGAAAGTTTTTGCGGTCTGGATAGAAAATTAAACCAGCCACAACATTCCCTTAAAACAAAGCCTAATCTAGAGTAAGGCCCTAACTCTCTTCAATCCTATAAAAGCTTAGAGAGGTAGAAAAGCTGCAGAAGAAAAGTTTGAAGCTAACAGAAGTTGGTTCATGAAATATAAGGAAAAAAGTCATCTAGATACATTAGAAATGCAAGATATAACAGTGAGTGCTGATGTAGAAGCGGTAGCAAGTTATCCAAAAGATCCAGCTAAGATAGTAAATGAAAGTGGCTGCACTAAACAACAGATTTTCAATGTAAACAAAATAGCTTTTTGTTGGGAGAAGATGGCATCTAGGGCTTTCATAGCTAGAGAGGAGAAGTCAATGCCTGGCTTCAAAACTTCAAAGGACAGGCTGACTCTTATTAGGGGTTAATGCAACAGTTGGTGACTCTAAGTTGAAGCCGATGCTCATTGACCATTCAAAAAATTTTAAGGCCCTAAAGAATTGTGCTAAGTCTACTCTGCCTGTGATCTACAGATGGAACAGCAAAGCTTAGATGACAGCACACCTGTTTACTGCATGCTTTAATGAATATTTTAAGCCCACTGTTGAGACCTACCACTGAAAAGAAAGATTCCTTTCAAAATATTACTGTTTATTGACAATACACCTGGTCACTCAAGAGCTCTGATGGAGATGTACAAGGATATGAATGCTGTTTTCATACCTGCTAACACAATATCCATTCTGCAGCCCATGGATCAAGAGTCATTATGACTTTCGTTTCTTATTATCTAAGAAATACATTTTGTAAGGCTTTAGCTGCTATAGATAATGATTCCTTGGCTGCATCTGAGAAAATTAAATTGAAATATTTCTGGTAATAATTCACCATATTAGATACCCTTAAGAACATTTATGATTTATGGGAGGAGGTCAAAATATTGACACTGAAAGAAGTAGGAAGAATTTGATTCCAGCTCTCATCATTGTGACTTTGAGAGGTTCAAGACTTCAGTGGAGGAAGTAATTGCAGATGTGGGGGAAATAGCAAGAGAGCTAGAATTGGAATTGTAGGCTGAAGATGTTACTTCATTGATGTACTCTCATATTAAAACATGCATGGATGAGGAATTGCTTCTTATGGATGAGCAGAGAAAGTGATTTCTTGAGATGGAATTTACTTCTGGTGAAGATTCTTTGAACATTGTTGAGATTCACCCTAACTTTTAGCAACCACCATCCTGATCACTCAGCAGCCATCAACATCAAGGCAAGATCCTCTGCTATCAAAACAATTATGATTCCTGGAAGCTCAGATGTTCATTAGTAATTTTTAGCAATAAAGTGCTTTTTAGTTAAGAAATATATTTTTTAAAGAAATAATGCTACTGCACACTTCATAGACTACAGTGTAGTGTGAACATAACTTTTATATGCATGCACTAGGAAACCAAAAATTTCTGTTGACTTCCTTAATTCTGGTATTTTCTTTATTGCAGTGGTGCAGGACTAAAACTGCACTATCTCTGAGGTATGCTTGTATATAAAAATTGTAAAACATTAAAATTTAATGTTAAGACATTAATTTATTGTATCTGATGATGCAATTTTGCATAAACTACCTTGCCTTTCCAAAGCTAAACCATGAAAAGAAATCTTATCTGGACCAATTCAAAGGATGATATTTTGATTGTGATAATGTTAATGCAGAAAATATCTATGAGCATTAATATGTATAAAATGACTTTGATGCATCTCATTTATCTTTGTATCCTTCATGCCATTAACTTTTTAATGAGTGTCAACAGCAGGTTAAATAACTACTTAAAAATCTTCCCACAGGAAAAAGCCTGGGTCTAGATGGCTGCACTATAAATTCTATCAAATATTTAAATAATAAATAATACTAAGCGTTCTCAAACTCTTACACAAGATAGAGGAGGAGAGCACGCTACCCAATGCAATCTATGAGGCCAGTGTTATCCTGATACCAAAGCATGACAAAAACATCAGAGGAAAAGATTATGACCTACCAATATCCATCACAAATATATGTTCAAAAAATCCTTAACAAAATAGTATTACACAGAATCCAGCTATCTATAAAAGGATTATACACCATGGCTTAATGGAGCTTATTCCAGGAATGCAAGGTTGGTTTAGGAACCAAAAATCAATTACAATTATATGCTACATTAATAGAATAAAGGACAAAAAACATGTGATTATCTCGATAAATATAGAAAACACATTTGAAAAGTTGACCACTCATTCATGATAAAAATCCCAGCAACCTAGAAGTAGAAGTGTGCATCCTCATCCTGTAAAAGGGTATTTTTAAAAAATCCAGAGGTAACATGGAAGTTAATATGTAAAGACAATATAGTTTCCCAACTATTTGGAGTAAGGTGAAGATCTCCGCTATTGCTAATTTACTCAGCATTGTACTGGAGGTTCTTACTGGTGAAATAAGGCAGCAAGTAAGAAAGATAAGATAGAGATGGAGATAGAGATAGAGATAGAGATAAAGAGGAGAGAGAGAGAGAGAGAGAGAGAGAGAGAGAGAGAGAGATTCAGATTGGGAAGGGACAAGGAAAATGTCTTTATAAAAAAATTTGAGAAATTCATGAGGATGGGTGTGGCTCGTAGGACCATAAATAAGTTTAGCAGATTGCAGTATACAAGATCTATATGCAAAATCGGTTTTCCTTCTATATGTAAGAATCAAATCTGAAAAGGAAATTATCAAAACAATTATTATAATAGCATCAAAATAATAAAATTCTTAGTTGTAATAGAAAAATGCAGGATTCATGCACTGAAAATTACACACATAGCTGAAAGAAATTAGAGATGATGTAAAGATAAATGGAAAGATATTTCATTTTTTTGGATTAGAAAACTTAGTATTGTTAAATGAAGATTTCCTCTATACTGATCTATAAATTCTATTCATTCTATTTCAAACTCAGTTGTCTTTTTTAAATAAAACTTGATATATAGATCTTAAACTTTATATGGAAATTCAAAGAACAAGTGTAGTCATAACACTTTTGGGAAAGAAAAAGTTAGGAAATGCACACTGCTATCTGATTTCAAGATCTGCTATAAAGACATAGTAATCGAGATAGTGTATTGGTACAAAATTAAGCATACAGAGTAATACAACACAATTGTGAATTCAACTGGTGGTGAGACAAATGTAAATCCCTATGCAAAAAGCATAGGGAAGAGGAGAAGGAGAAGGAATGAAAGAATGAAGGAAAGGAACTTAGAATTTCGACTCATACCATATACAAAAATTAACTCAAAATTGATCAGATACTTAAATGAGCTAAAAACTATAAAACATCTGAAACAAAATGTAGGAGGAAATCATCATGAACTGAGGTTCAACAATGAATGCCAAGATATGATAATGAAGGTAAAAGAAAAAAATCAATACATTTGATTTCATCAAGATTAAAAACTTTGCACCTCAAAAAATTAAGAAAATCCACAGACTAAGAGAAAACATTTTAAGCCATATATCTGAAGAAGAACTTGTATCCATAATATCAAGGTTTCCCTCAATTCAACCATAAGTACATATGCAACACAATTAAAATAAGCAAATTCTTTTGAGTAGACCTTTCACTAAAGACTTCACTATCAAAGTCTAGTACACATGGAAAGTGTTCTAAACTACATTAGAGAGAAGCAATTTAAAACCACAATGAAATATCACTGCTTGCTAACTAGAATGGCTATAATCTAAAAGAGAGAAAATACCAAGATTTGGCCAGAAGATAGAAAAACTGTATCCTTCATACTTCGCTAACTGGAATGCAAAATAGTACAAGTACCTTGGAAAACCATTGGGCAATTTCTTAAACACAATAGTTAACATTTTCATAAGACCTATCTATTCCACTCCTGACATTTTACCCAATGGAAAGAAAATCTATGTTCCCCCAAAGCCATGTACACAAATGCTCACAGAACATTATTGACAATAGTCAAAATGTGAAAACATTCCAAATTCTCACCAACTGGTAAATGGATAGACAAATTGTAATATCCATATGAAGCAATATTATTATTCAATAAAAAGGAATGAATTACTGATATGCACTCTAATGTGGAAGAAACTTAAAATGTTATACAAAGAGAAGGAAGATAGATACAAGAGACTACATATTGTATAATTGCATTTATATGAAATGCTCAGAAAATGCAAATTTAGAAAAACAGATAGCAGATAGGACATTGCATAGTATTGGTAGTAAGAGTAAGGATTAGACGTAAAAAGGCACAAGAGATTTTGGGGTTTATGAAATGTTCTAAATTCTGATGATTGCTACATAACTATACATTTGCTAAAGTAATGCAATTGGACAAATACAATGGGGACATTTTATAGTATGTATTATGTTTTGATAAAGCAGTTAAAATGTGAGTAATTGCAGAGAAGAGACAGTTTTGAGAGTGGTGGATGAGAGATTTGACACAGAAGATTAGTTAGAAATACATTGCAAAATTCTAGATAAAAGAAGATTAAATGAAAGAGCTATGCATACACCAATGCACAGAGTTATTATAGAAATGGAAATGACCCAAGAGATCTTTGTCTTCCCACACTACTGGATTTTAAATTAAAACTCAGTCAAAGTAAATGAGTTTTCTATTTTCAAAAGGCTAGTTGTTGGAAGAAGCAAAACCAGATACTAGGTCTGTTGAAACATCCAGCACTCATTATATGGATCAATTACTCAAGAACTGGTAAGAACTCGGCTGAAATTGTTAAAAGCAAAGTTTTCTCTTTAAAAAAACATTATTACTCTTTAGAACTGTCACAAGAAAAGCAAATGATTTGTATAAACTGTGTTAGAATGGGCCTTAAGTACATAGTGAGAAATAAAACCAACTTAAAGGTGTTTTTTGGAACTCTAAAATCTTTGAATGTATTTTTTCCAAATGAAACATAATGAACATCAATTTGTCAAAAAAAAACCTATTAATAGGTGGAAAGTATTCAGAATGTGAGTAGTTTCTTTGAAATAATGGACAAGTCTTAAGTCTGGTAATGTTTGTTCCACCTAACAAATTAGGAGTGAGAATTGGCGGGTGTTGAGTGGAGGTGGTTGGGGGGAATGACATCAATGATCAGTCAACTAGATAATAAAAATCACAGAAGTCAGTTCCATTCATTAATTTTAGAATGTCTATTAGATTCATTTAGGGAAAACAATGTAAGCGAGGATTCTGAAATTCCCCTGGGAATAAGATGAACAACTTTTAGTTTATTTGCCATGAAGTAATACCGAATTACTGACTTGTGTTTATGGAAGGAGGAAAGGTGGTCTACATTCAACATCTATGCAATTGAAAAGTGAAAATACAGCCTAGGAAGCATGAGATACACATAAAATCAATCCTAGAGATTTTTTCCTTGTGAAGCAGATGACATTTTAATAATTAACCTACCATCCAGTGACGTCTACTATAATAAAAGTACATTCCTTTCAAGGCAGACCAAGAGACTAATATGCAGTGTTATTATTATTCTACAAGCATCTATTTTGATGAGGAATGAATCTAGATACTGTTAATGCAATGTTAGATGATTGAGAGACATCGAATTGATTCAGATCTTCACCATAAATGTTCAGTGATTTTGATGATTAGAAACTGAGTTCCCTAGTCCCTTGGCTCCTATGGTAAAAATTCCGTAGAATTAAAAGATTTGAAACACACACCCACACCCATATATATATAGATAGATATATATATATATACATACATATATATATGTATATATATATTTTTTATCCTAAGGGCAGGATCTTGCTTTGTTGCCCAGACATGAGGGCAATGACATTATAATAGCTCACTGCAACCTCAAACTCCTAGGCTCAAATGATCCTTCTGCCTCAGCCTTCTGAGTAGCTGGGACTACAGGTATATACCACCACACCTGGATAATATTTCTACTTTTTGTAGAGATGGGAATTCACTGTGTTGCTCAGGCTTGTCTGGAACTCCTGACCTCAAGTGATTCTCCTGTCTTGACCTCCCAAAGTGCTAGGATTATAGGCATGATTCACCATGCCTAGCCCTTGAAATATATTTTTGATAATATTTAGTTATCTCTGAAACCTCAGAGAAATTGTTTAAACTCTTTGAACTTTAGTTTCTCTAACTGTAAAATGGAGGCAATTACACTTGTGACTGTAATTTCTTTCTCAACAGATCCGCATTAGTCAGTTTGGACTAGGCTTCATTGTGATAAAATAAAATAATAAATAAAATAAAATCAGTAAAATAAAATAACCTTAACCTGTCTATCCTGTCCATGGTTTATGTTCCACGCATGTAAAATTTTATGTGGGTTGATGGACCTCCTCCATCTTTTAGCTATACCATCTGGAACATGTGTTACCCAAGGTCACTGTATTAGGGAATGACATAAATACAAAGGAGGTATACAGCTCTTAATTACCTCATCCTGGAAATGACACACATCATTATCTCTCACTTCTCATTTGCAAGTAGTTATCACATAGCTCCAATAAATTGTAATGGAATCTGGAAATGTGAAGTTTTCATAATAATTAACATTGTTAATTAATAATAATTAACATTTATTGAACTTTTACCATGTGCAAGATTACATAAGTGCCTTATAGCCATTATTCCATATAATCTACTCAGCAGTCCTCTCCAGAAAGTATTATCATGCTTCCATTTTAGAAATAAGGAACCAAGTGTCCCGACCGGTGGAACCAGTTATTCATGGGTACCTGGGAGGAGGGAGTGGGAAATGGGAAAGGCAAGACACAAGAAATGGAGACAAGACAGGAGTCTGATCAAGTCTCGTTTAATGGCAGTAGGGCAGAGGCTTAAATAGGGCAGAAGGAGGAAGTAGGCGGTACTTTCCAAGGTGGGAGTTACAATGGAGATTTACACATTCGAGCTGCCCAGGGGTTACGTCACACTAGGTAAATGGAAACTTACAAGCTCTTTTCGGGCTTTTGTAAGTGTGCAGGCTTGGTTGGCCATTTTAGGTAATCAGGTAGATCCACATGGCTCGTGGCCATCTTGAATAAGCGGCTGCTGGGCCTCATGGCTCCCGACAATTGGTATTTATCATGGCCATTCTAAAACACGGGCTTTTATTACTGGTTCTACAGAAAAGGGACTAGCGGACACAGTTCTTTACTAAAGTACTAAATCAAGACCCTTTCATAGAGAGCTCTAGATTCTGGACTCCTTGAGGCTTGGGAGCAAAATAGGACTAGCAAAAAAGGTCACAAACAGTGGTCCGGTCAAGCACAGAACCAGAACAATGAGCACAAATGAGAAGTAAATACCTTATTAGACCCAGAAGTTCCTAAATGCTACTTGTGTGTCGCTGTAGGATTATTTCAGATGCTGACTCCTCTGTACTAATTGTAACCAGCTTAACCAGACACTCTTGAACATAATAAAACCTCCAGAGAGGTGACTCATCATATTATTTACTTTCTATTCCTATAAACAGATGGCTTTCTTCATACATATATTTCGAATCCATCCAATTTTTTCCATTTCTACTGCAGCCAACAGTCTTCTCCACACCCCTCCACACCTGAACCACCACAATAAGCTCCCAGCTGGGCTCTCCGTTTCTTCCTCTACCCCAGTCCAATCCACTCTGAACTTACCTGTACAAACAGTCTTAACCCATTCGAATCACAGCACTTCCCTGTTTAAAGTCCTTCTACAGCTTCCCATTGTACTTAGAACAACTTTATATTCCTTACCATCACCTCTAAGTATAAAAATAAACAAAGACAAATGAAATGAAAACAGCAAAGGCTGTTTTTTCGGAGATTGCCATAACAAGGGAGTCAGCCACCGTCAGTTGCGTTTTGGCAGAGACTCAAAGATAGGCAGACAAAAGAAAAATAGGAAAAGCAGAAAAAGACAGAAGGTTGCAGAGGTGCCCTGACTGGAGGCTGTTGACGTGAAACGCTCTAGGGGGCTGACTAGAAGTGGGCATTCTATGTGACTGGTTAAGAGTGCCCATTTGGGTTTCCATGATTGGTCTTAAGTTTTAAGGGGGAACATAAAGTAGGGAAGCTGTCGGTTTATTAATCGAGTGCTAGCCATTTTGAGTCAATTGCTACAGAAGTAATTGTTTAGTCTCCTGAATTGTCATCAGAGATAGCAATCTGGCTTCCTGCAAGTTTGGCTTCTTGGGTTGCTTACTGTAAATAAAGGGTTGGTTTTCTGGGCTGGTTGCTGCAGGTTTTGGATGAAAGTTCTATTTTTATAAATGGTTGGCCATTGTCCATTTGAATACGTGGTCACTCAAAAGCCTGTCTCATGGACCCCCTGTCCTGTTACGGACTAGTCCTCTCCCCCTTTGCTCATAGGTGCTACCCAAAACAGCTTCTGATAAGGCCACTAAAATTCTGAGCTTAGCCCTCCCTCCCAGCATTTGCATATACCTCTGGGATGGCTAACTGCTTTTCACTTCTCATATCTCAGCTTAAATGTCATCTCTTTATGACATTTTCCTTTCCCAATTCATCTTAAAGTCAGTTTGCGCCACTGATGCTTTAGTAAATATTAACCCTTGTTTGTTTTCTTCACCTTGTTTATAATTTTGTGATTTTTTTTTCTACTCTATTTCATCTGTCTGCTCTACTAGACTGTAGATTTTGAGACAGGATGCAATATTTGCTATATTTCCAGCACCTAGCAAAATGCCTAGCATAGAGTAGGCTTTCGATAGAAATTTGTTGAATGAATACTTAGTCTGTCACTTTTACTCTTTTTATCTTGCTTTGAGACCACTAACTTAGAAAGTTTTATATATTCTGTGTAGTTTTGCAAGAATTAAAATATGATGAATTATTATTATCAAACCAATAAGGCTAATATTTTAAATTGGAGTCATTTCCATCCTGATGTAATGGGTAGATCACTATTTTTAAATTCTACTTTTCAAATATTGTACCTCTGATAGAATTACAGTTCAAATCTCTGATGCATACCAAACTTATTCTCTATAATTTATTTTACTTAATAAACCAATCCAAAATTTCTAATGGAACAACAAACAAAATAACAACAGCAACAAAAAGCACTGCAAAGACTGGGCAGAGAAAATGCTTTAAAAACTTAGTTCTAATTCATTACATTCCGGTAAACTAATAAATGCCAAGAACACTAGAAATTGATAAGCAAGCAGTAATTTAGTGCTATGCAGTACATATACAATGGTACATTACACAGAATGTTATTTAGCAGTTTTTTGACAATTCAGAAGGTACGTCAACATCTTCCGGTGTCTCACATTCACCTTTAATGATAGCAGACAGCAGGAGCTCCTGCTTCGTATGTTTAAGTTTATGAATGGAAATAGAGAAAGCCATTTTAATTGTTTGGAAACTGACAAATAGGAGTACATTCTATCATTTTACTTAATAACCATAAAATAAAAAATGATCCCTTCTCTGCATAATACTTCACAACAAACTCTTGCTCTGACTGAGAGACGATAAGAAAACATGAGATTTTCCCCTTCCATACAAGTATCAATTAAGATATCTGTCCTTTCTTAAGTTTAGAAATCAGAACACTGACTGATGGACAGCAAACAGAGGCATGGAAAATGAGAACAGTATAGAAATGTGTTCCCTCCATTTCTTCTCCAATCCGGGACCAACCATGGACACGCGGTAGGGGGTGGTATTATCCTTGCCATTATCCAATTGACCCAAGTGACAAGAAATCAAAATGTCTTTGTCGTCTTTCGAGGGGTTGGGCATTAGAGATGGGAAGGGTAAAAGCTGCTGCCTTTATCTTGACACTTTTTAGAACCAGGGATTCCATTTAATGTTGTGCGCATTATTCCAAATGGTAATTACCCTGAAAATATATGATAAACACATGCTAATGAGATAAGCCAACAAGGGCAAAAAATCCACTTTAATAATGCAATCATAAGAGAAAGAGTTTTAAATAGATATGAAGAAATTATCATAAATGTCAAGGCTCACAAAATATAATGGAAAGGATTGATGTGTTTCATACATGCTAAATCACTGGTGGGGATTTATTATCTACACAAGACTCCCAGCTGACAGAAAAGTAGGCTTACCACATAACAATAACTTTTGTAAAACATTACCATTTAATTTTACATTTTCTTCTCCTTTTACACTGAGCGCATAAATCAAAATTTTTCCCATGTACTTAAAGGATATCAAATCTTTTGAAAGCAGTGTGAAAAGCATTTTATGACTATTTGTATAAAAAAATAAATAATTAGAAAAGGTACCACTTATTTTTATATCACATCTGTTTCTCTCTTAGGAGTGAATATCTCTATTATCAAGCCTATAGTGAAAAACTCACATGAAATCAGAATTTTCTAAGATAAAATTAGGTACAGGGGGAAGAAAGGTTTTAAGATTGTATTAAGAAATTGAAACAAAAATATAATTAGATATTAATTAAGCTCCCTTGGGAGATTCCATAAACATAACCACGAAGAAATAGAAAAGGGAATTAAACCAAACAAGTAGGAAGAATTAGTTTTGGGGGAGACCATCAGCATGCTAGAGAGTTCGACAAATTTCTGAAAGACAGAAATTGGGGAGAAGTGTGTTGACTGCTGAAGAGAGAAGAAAGTTAGGAACATGTTCAGGCACAGGCTGAAACAAAATAGGAGTCAGTCTTGGCTTATCTAGAGACCCCCAGGCTCAGAAGCAGGAATGAGAAGGAATTACAACAGGGAGCCTGGCTTCCAAGCGGGAGCCAAGCTATGGGTGTGCATGGTCAGACCGAGTGGAGACTAGAAAGGTGGGGGGTGGAAGTGAGGGCTGAAAAATTACCTGTTGGGTACACAGTGCTATTCAGGTAATGGGCACCTTAAAAGCCCAGACCTCACCGCTACACAATATATCCATGTAACAGAATTGAACTTGTACCTCCTAAATCTATAGAAATAAAAAAAATTAAAAGGTAAATAAAACAGGGAAACTAATGGAGTAAAACCTACAACATTTTCCTTCCCACTCCACACAAAAAGCAACCCATGGTGGTAATTTGCAGACCAAGCAAATACATCAGGGAAATCTTCTCCAAACAGGTTGAGCAAACCTCCTAGGGGGAGCGAAGGCTCTGGTTGACTCTGCACCATGTTTTACGAGGAAAAAGAAGAAGAAAACATCCCAGAGCCACTGAAAGTCGTAAATCTTTAGACTAAAGGAGCCTACTGAGGTCAAGCAGATTCACTGAGGACAGATTTATACCTTTTGTTTTTAGTTTAAAAACTAAAATTTATTTCAGGTTTGAGAAGAATAAATAAAATTAAGACACATTGGAGGTCTGGCTACACACATAAAAATGGATAACAGGCTGGTTCCAGCTCGTGAACTCTGGGTCGAGTTAGAGGTTCATTCTGAAAGCTGATAACCATAATGCTATGCTTGCCTTTGACTGGTCTTCTCCAGGGTTGCACTGTGAGATTTATACCTTGAGAAAAAGTATCCAAAGAAGAGCTAATTCAAGCATAAAAGTTATACGGTCTTTAATTGACAAAGCCATTCCAATAATCAGTATCAAATATTACAACAGAAGGACGAAGATGAGTACACAGCGCCAAGTCCAGAAATTCCCTAGGGGCTGTAACATTTATAAGATGGTGTTTAAATTAAGAACACGTAGGATCTAGGCCATGGTGAATTCTGGCTGGTATAAAAGAAAGTTTTCAAGCAAAGACACAAAATTAGTTTCATGAACAAGTATCCTATTATAAAAAGTAGCTCTTAGGCAATGAATTAGAAAAAGTTTTGTTCTAAATGTAAGAAATTCAAAAGAAAAGAAATAGAAGATCCTAAAAGTTTCTAGCATAAACTTTAGGGGGAAGAGTTTGCGTACAAAAAAGAACAAGAATTAGAGCGACGTTAGACTTCTCATTAAGAAAACTTTATGTAAGGCAGTACTTTCAAAAACTGAAGAAAATTATTTTGAGCTAGTTTTCCGAATAAGCTATACCATCAAACATGAGTGCAAATAAAGGCATTTTCAGACATGTAAAGACTTACAAGTTCATGCCAAGACCGTATCCGAATTACTTGAGAACATATTGCAACAAGCAAAATTAGTCAAAATCAAGGAAGGGGAAAATATGAGATAGCCAAAAAATGCCAGAACACAGAAGTGCAGCGAATAGTATCTCAGTATAAACACAGTGGAGGAAAGTACAAAAAGCTATTGGTCAAAATCATATTAAGAAACCAGTTAGGTCGGTATGGTGGTTCACATCTGTAATCCTAGCACTTTGGGAGGCCAAGGCAGGAGGGTGGTTTGAGGCCAGGAGTTTGAGATCGGTCTGAGCAAGAGTGAGACCCTATCTCTATAAAAAATAGAAAAAATTAGCCAGGTGTGGGCACCTGTAATCCCAGCTACTCAGAAGGCTGAGGCAGGAGGATCATTTAAGCCCAGAAGCTTGAGTTTGCAGTGAGCTGTGATGATGCCACCACACTCTAATCTGGGTAACAGAGTGAGACTCTGTCTCAAGAAAAAAAAAAAGAAGAAGAAGAAGAAGAAAAGAAACCAAACAAGTCTTCAGAAAGAAACTTTTGGTACAAATCTCATTCCAGAGATAGCATGATTAAGAGGCTGGAAGTGATATAGCAAATAAGGCATTTGTTTTCTTTCAACAAAGAGAAATAAAAGGCAATTATAAAGTCCAGGGCAATACACACATGCACACATACGCCCATACACAGATGACATGATTTTCAGATTCTCCTGGCATGAAAGATAATTCATTTGAATGTTGGTGGTAGAAATACTCTTTTTCAAGTTGTAGAAGGGTCATGATCTGGAATCCACTGGGAAAGATATAATCCTAGCATATCACTCAGCTTTGCATAGAATATTTACATAAGCAAAAATAGTTAAAAGTTCTTTGTTATCAACTCATCGAATCAAATTACAGGAAAAAGTACAGATAACTTAAAGATAGAAAACAGAATGTAAAAGCTATCGACTTTAGTACTGTAAAAAAATGAGGGTATAGCTGCCGACTACTGGAGGCAGATGTGGAATGAGAGCAACGAAGACAAAGGGAGGGGCAAAACTCTCAACTTACTAAGAAATCAGAAGAAACTATTGAAACTTAATAAAACAGGAATTAGTGCTTTAGAGTATGTTATTTAAAACTGCACAGTTATTAATAAAATAACTGAAAATTATAACAACTTGGGGAAGGAGTGGAAGTAGTACATAAAGTTGATAAATTAAAACTAGTGAAATACTTGGGTTGTATGATGCACCACGACAAGACTAAAGACAAAAATAGCCAAATGGAGGTCTGGACTTCTTGTTTTCAAGCCACTGCATTGGATGCCCCTTGTGCACAGCCTAACAGCTGCTTGTCCCCACCTCCATTTCCAGCCGTGGTGACAGTGACCATTGGTGAAGGCTTCAACTTATCTCACACTGATGGCTCCTTACCTCAAGCTCATGCCACATCCTGTGTACTGCAGGGCTTCTCTTGCTGCCGCTGCATGCAATATCAGTGGGAGGCGCTCCCATGGTTTGTTTATGTGCAACCCAGGGTGTGTGGAAATCAATGACCAAATGCTTTTCCATGTTGGTCCTTGGACAGGTAATTCGGAGAAACATTCTATATACTTCTCCTAAGATCTTGGTGGATGATTGAGCTGCAGTTGCCCACAGTGGGATGAACTCAACAATGCCCTTTCATAATAACTTTCTTCTTTACATTTACATTCTTCTCAGTCCTTCCCTTCTCTGTATGAACATCTCCCAAAGAAACTACCTTCTCTCAGGCCCTTATCTCATAATCTCCTTACAAAGGAAACCTAGACTAAGACATCTTTTCCGCATCCTTTGGTTTGTGTTTGTTTTTTGCTATATGCATGCATTCAATTTATTTTTAAATTCCTATGACTATTCACATTATTTATTATATATAAATGCATCCCTCTCATAATTATTGTGTGCAAAGACAAGTCTTAATTTCTCTTCTCTGACTCACTGACAATTTTCACTATGCACTAGGCACTCAACTGCACACTTAAAATGATTTCTCATGTCAAGGAAGATGCTACATTTAGAATCACAGCAGAGAATAAAGAACATAAAATTCTAGTCAGTGGAGTGTCAAACTGGGAAATATAAAGACAAGAAATACAATTTGAAACTGACAACATTCTCACAACGAGTGAGCCTGAATTCCCTTTCTTCTTTTTATGAAATAGCACAATAATGTTTACTTCTCAGGAAACTGAAATGAGTTTTTAATGATTTTCAAGTACTTCTTGAGGGCTTGAGTGCTGAGATTTCACAATATATTATATATTTAAACTATTCACAGATCTCCAAAGATTGAAGTGAATAGGAAGTGCGCCAGGCTCCAAGGAGTCAGAAGATACGAATCCTGGATTGACCTGTGCCTTGTATTTTTGTTATATTAGACAAGGAATGTAAACCTTCTAAGAGTCAGTTTCCTCATCTATAAAGTAATGACAATGTTAGCTCTGCCAAATCTCAGGAGTTATTCTTAAAGATTCATTAGCCAATATATATAAAAGCTCTTAGGAAACTATCAAAGACACTGTAAAATCAGGGTATTAGTATATCCATGGGAAGTGTACAGTAGCAGTCACAGAGAGAGAGAAAAGCATCTGTTAAGAGAATGCCCAGATAGGACAGTTTTGAAGCTGAGTCCGCATTAGCAATGCCTGGCTATTCTAAGGCTAGATTTGTAAAATAACTACTCAAAGGCAGCCAGGAAGAGTGCGTTGCTTGCTGTCACATTGTTTTAAAAAAATATGAATCACTTACTAACACTTAAAGATCAAGAAAGTTAACCTAACTTTCAGCTCCCTTCGAAAGGTTAGGAGATGTGGCCACCTGACTGTATATTGGAATGTTCACTATTCCCAGACTGAATAGGCTCTTTTCCCCCAGGTGGAGCATGCAGCCTGTAATCTCCCCAGCTCCCACGCCTGCCTTACACCTGGACCACTTATTAATATTTAGATTCAATTTGGCCTCTTTAACAGTTGGGTTTGAAGCCATTGATCTAGCATATGACAGAGACAGGTAAATGCCCTCCCTAACACATGCAAAGGAAAACCTTGCAGGTTGGAAGATAAGGATGTAGAGCAAAGGAGAAGAGGAAAAAGGCAGTGTTAGAAGTTCCCAAAACACAGTCAGAGGTCATGTTTCTTCCAGAGGCCATGAACCTATATTCAAAGGGAGAAGAGTCTCAGAAAAAATTCTGTCCACAAAATGACATTACAATTTCCCCATTCAGTAAAATTATCTTTAAAAATTAAGCTATCTTTTGAATTCTATATTGAAATATAATTTTCAGGAGAAGCCAAGATGGCAGATGAGAAAAGCCGCCAGTCAGTGTCTCTGCAAAAAAGACAGATTTTAGAAGAAACTAAAAAAAATAAACTAGCAGAAAAACATAGATCAGGCAAGGGTTGGAAGGAAGGGTGCCTGAAGCTACAGGAGACTCCACGGGAAGACGTTGCAGAGGAGAACTGGAAGGAGAAAGGTCCCGAGAGGCTTGGAGACCAGCGACAAGGGTAGGTGGAGCAGATGACTTTCCCGTCCCTTGCATCTCGGACTGCTGGTGGGCTCCTGAGTGGCTGGAGAGACCTGCCGACACCAGCCCAGAGACAGCTGGCGCCAGTGAGTGGTGGCCTCTTGTGGACACAGCACTGGGCTTCCAGCTCCCTCAGGGTACCTCCCCAGGTGCAGATCAGAGCCTAGCGGCAGATGCCATAGTGCTCCATTCTCTCCTTCACCCTCCCTACCCGTGGGTGCCCAGAGAGACAATTTAGCCATCACACGGAGGCATCTCCAAGAAATGGGACCTTTCCTTCTGGGGCCCTACAGCAGACTGAGGGGTACTCAGACTGCGAGCTCCCTACCAGCCAGCCCTCTGAGGTGCTGCTTGCCTGGGGACTCCAGGAGAGTGGGGCAAATCCCAAGGCAGAGTGAAATCGATCCAGCTTGGGAACGCTGTAGGTGATTCGAGAGCAGCACCTCTCCCCATGGCAGGGTCAGGAATTGATCTCCAGGGCCGAGGCAACAGGCCTGCAGACCAGATTCCATACATCCAGGTCACGATCACATCGCCCCGCCCTGGGGCACAGAAGAGAGATCTGTGAAAGAGCCTACTGAGGAGTGTGTGCCTTCAAGGGCAGATCAGTGTGCCTCAGCCGTAACCCTCCTCTCAAAAGAGGGCTGTGCGCCCAGCTCAGACTGTGATCCTGGCAAGGAACCTCCCAGCCCACATCACAGCCAAGGGAGATCCATTGGTCTGAGGTCCTGCATGTTGGCAGAGGGTGGGAGAGGCCATGGAGTGGGGGAGGTTGCAGGGGAGCGAGACCTGCTCCAGAGTGTGGGTCTCAGACAGCCCCACCCCTGAAGCCCAGACTTTTCAGCTGAGTGGAGCCATTTCAGCCCCTCCTGGAAGCTTTGCACAGAAGCAAAGAACAGACCTTTGACCCGGCTAACAGCATTTGTGGAGCCTGAGGGCAGACTTACCCAACCCAGTCCCACCCAGACTCACTCCCAGACCTGACCCCAC
>CAUYSK010027568.1:0-15821 GCA_963575035.1 Avahi laniger | reverse complement strand
GCTGATAACCAGAATCTATTTAGAACTCAGAAAAATCAGCAAGAAAAAATCAAACAGCCCTATCAAAAAGTGGGCAAAGGATATGAACAGAAACTTTGCAAAAGAAGACAGAATAATGGCCAAAAAACATATGAAAAAATGCTCAACGTCTCTAATCATCAGGGAAATGCAAATCAAAATCACAATGAGATATCACTTATCTCCAGTGAGACTGGCCTTTATCAGAAAGACCCAAAACAACAAATATTGGCGTGGATGCGGAGAGATAGGAACACTCATACACTGCTGGTGGGACTGCAAATTAGTGCAACCTCTGTGGAAAGCAATATGGAGATATCTTAATGAGATACAAGTAGAACTACCATTTGAACCAGCAATCCCGTTACCGGGCATCTACCCAAAAGAGCAAAAGCGCTCTATGAAAAAGACACCTGCGCTCGAATGTTCATAGCAGCACAATTCACAATTGCAAAGATGTGGAAACAACCCAAGTGTCCGTCAATACATGAGTGCATTAATAAACTGTGGTATATGTATACCATGGAGTACTATTCAGCTTTAAGAAACAATGGTGACATAGCACCTCTTATATACTCCTGGAAAGGGCTGGGACACATTCTACTAAGCGAGGTATTCCAAGAATGGAAAAACAAGCACCACATGTACTCACCATCAAATTGGTATTGACTGATAAACACATAAGTGCACATATAAGAATAACATCTATTGGATGTTGGGCAGGGGGGAGGGGGAGGGGTGAGGAGGGAGGAGGGGACGGGTATATGCATACACAAAGAGTGCAATGCACACCACCCGAAGGACGGACATATTTGAAACCCGGACTTGGGGGGGGAGGAGGGGCAAGGGCAACACATGTAACCTAAACATCTGTACCCCATATTATGCTGAAATAAAAAAAAATAAAAAATAAAAAAAAATCATCTCATTGTTTCCCCATTGGAAGGAAGAGTGGAGACTCTTTTGATGTTGATAAGAGAGAGAAAAAAGAGTCACCTCAGGAGAAGAAAATGTTCTGAGTAAACACCTGGAGCCTAATGGTAAGAAGTGGTGATACTTTGTCACTTGTCTTTACCCTTTCAAAGATTCATCAAACCAGAACATAGAAATTCAGGTAATTAATGAATACAACTTTTCTCTTTTAAAAAACCAGAAAATTTTCTTTACAAAATAAGAATAGAAATCAATGGTATCTTATTATTAACCCATTTAGGTCTGCCTCTTGGCCATTTTCTCCAGGGGCTTCTGCTTTCTGCAACATGAAAAAGGAAGTAAAGTCATTATAGTTTCCTACCTGACATTATTTGTAAGTATTGCACTACAGGACACGTTTTAAGTAAGAACATTCTGGTTTGCAGATGAGGTATCTAGATTATTTTAACAACCTCTGTTCCTCTGAGGCTAATCTCCTGCATTTTTGAATAGATTATTCTTCTCCATTATTTTTTCAATACACGATGTAAAGAGCTGTCTATGCAACCCCTTGCCCTAAAAGACTCCCCCAGAGAGATCTCATCTGAAATGCATGAAAATGCTTTTTTAAAAGCTATTTTGCTTTTATTTCTGTCATAATAAAAAAAATTATCACCACATTCCATAATTATATAAATTGGTATTTTAGGTAATTAATGTTTTCAAATGCTGAAGATTTTATTTCCATTTCACAATTCAAGGTACAAAAATTAATGTTCATATATTGCTTTTCACTTTGCAAATCACTTGTACCCTATATTGGCAGCCAAAAGCAAGTCTAAACATAAAAAGGAATACATAAGCATTCTATTTAAATTCAAAACACAAAAAATTTGCACAGTTTTACTTGGTCAGTTTCCTGTTTCTTGCCAAAAACAATCACCTGTCAATCAGTTGACCTAAAGCAGAGGAAAAAAAAGAAGCTGGCAGAAATCATCAGTGGTCTTTCAAGAGTTGGAAATTATGAGTATTTCAAATTTTATAATTAATTTAAAACATACATTATTAACTATAATTCCACACTCAACACAAACCTGACATGAATATATTTCCAATTACCTTGAGAATTTATTTCACTGCTTTGCTTCACGGATTTTTCTGGTAGCACAGTTCATTTTCCCTTTCAACAAAAATTTAACATTATCGGGCCGGGCGTGGTGGCTCATGCCTGTAATCCTAGCTCTCTGGGAGGCCGAGGCGGGCGAATTGTTTGAGCTCAGGAGTTCGAAACCAGCCTGAGCAAGAGCAAGACCCCGTCTCTACTAAAAATTAGAAAGAAATTAATTGGACAACTAAAAATATGTAGAAAAAATAAGCTGGGCATGGTGGCGCATGCCTGTAGTCCCAGCTACTCGGGAGGCTGAGGCAGGAGGATCGCTTGAGCCCAGGAGTTTCAGGTTGCTGTCAGCTAGTCTGATGCCACAGCACTCTAACCTAGGCAACACAGTGAGACTCTGTCTCAAAAAAAAAAAAAAAAAATTTAACATTATCAAGTATTATCATTAGCTTTCTCATTTTGTCACCCTTGCCCCAATCCCTCAACACACACATACACATACACACACACACACACTCACACACACACACACACACATACAAAACACTTGAACACCCCTGCCAGATATACCTTCTAGGAAGACATGTGTTTATACTTTTCAGGGTAAAAAGAACTTAGTCCATATTGTTCTGTTATGAGAATCTTCCCAAGGCTACAGCAACACAAAGTAATCTGAGCCAGAATAACTTGCTTTGCCTTTTACTTTTGTTATCTGAATTAGCAGCCAGGGTGTACTTGGTACAGGGACACTAAAATGACATGTTTTAAGTGTCTGCATGCCAAATGAAACTTTCCCCTTTCTCTCTTCCATCTGCTTAGTAAAAAATACATGGATATAGATGATAGTTGATAGACAGGCAGACGGGTAGATAATAGGTACAATAAGCCACAAGATTTCTCACCAATGACATCTTCCTAATTTGCCATTACTATGTAACAGGTCCCATGAATTAACCCAACGTCTATAAGGTTGTATTGTTAGCTCACATTTTTTGAGCATTTAAAAGAGCCCAGGCACTGGGCTAAATCACTCATGTGTTACTTTAATCCTCACAGCAGCCTTATAAAGTGGATATAGTTATTTTTCTTGTTTTGCAGGTGAACAACTAAGTTTTACATAGGTCACATATATAACTCACTCAGGTCACACACTAGAACGAAGACCACAATGCCTATGTCAGAGGATTAAAGAAGTTAATATACATATGTAAAGTGCCTGACAAAAACTATGGCATTTAGTAGGTAGTCCAATGTAATTTCTTTCCTCTCCCCTTATTTTAAAATGCTACCCTGAAAAATAATTCATATGATTTCTGTAAATTTGTGCATTTTCCAAGCATTATCTTACTTAGGTAGGGTAGCTATTACTTCCCCTGTTTCACAAATGGGACATGAAGCAACCTGCTCACGTTCACAGGTAGTACAACTGAGACCCAATCTGATTTCAAGACAGTAAAGGGAGTTCTTCAGGGAGCTATTTTCCATACAGAATAAAATTGCCATGGGAAAATTTAAAATACAAAAGATAACCTCCTAGGGTGAAAATCAAGTTAGTTAGAAGTAAAATACTGACAATTTTCCTATAAACACATGGATAAGAGCAGAGGTTGGGAACCAGGAGAATATTTCAATTCTGACTTCACAGACAAATTTAGATGGCTACTAATTTTTTGCTATTATAACTGTTCTCACTATACTGGATATGTACTGTGAGGAATGTGATGAATGATGGATACAGCCAGAACTCTCCTACTCCAAATCAATCATGCATCTGTAGAAAAAATGAGCTAGAAAAATATTTGGATGTCATGGTTCCTGTTTTGTTTTCATGCATTTTCATGGTTTTAAAGACTTAGACCTGCTGAAGCTTAAGAATCTATAGACCCCGATATCCAAAGTGTAGAAAGCCACATTTTATTGGTTTCAGTTGCTCTTTTAAAAATATGTACAGCATAAATCAGTGTGTGCTGGCATCAAAATCAACTGACCTAATCAATCAGACTAAGGCTAATCAGACTTTGTCTTCTTGATAATCCCATTCTGTAGGTTTCCTGATTTTAAGTACAACACTATTAGTCTTGAAAAATGTTACAATTTGCTCTCACAGTAAATTTGTCAACAGGAAACATAAGTAAATCCCATTATCCGTTGTAGTTGCTTCTTATTTTACCCAAGGAAACCCTGTTGTGAACTTCTATGTCATTATTTTGCACACGCTTATCTTCACATATACAAACACTAAATTAAAACCAAAGGAAAGGCCGGGTGCAGTGCCTCATGCCTGGAATCCTAGCCCTCTGGGAGATGAGGCGGGCAGATAGTGTGAGCTCAGGAGTTTCAGACCAGCCTGAAAAAGAGCGAGACCCCATCTATAGAAATTAGAAAGAAATTAGCTGGACAACCAAAAATACATATAGAAAAAAAAATTAGCCAGGCATGTTGATGCATACCCGTAGTCCCAGCTATTCGGGAGGATTGCTTGAGCCCAGGAGTTTGAGGTTGCTGTGAGCTAGGCTGACACCACGGCCTTCTAGCCTGGAAAACAGAGTGAGACTCTATCTCATAAAAAAAAATAAAATAAAATAAAACCAAAGGCAAAACAACAGAAAAAGTTATCATTTTCAAAATTTAAGATTCTCCTCCTCCAAATCTTCCATTTGCCTCTTTTGTGATCAGAAAAATCTATAGCAATGATACAAGGTTTCACACGGATTCCCTTCTGAACAAACTTGTTATTACCCTTTGACAAAAGGGAATGCTCACAGTACTTCTCACTAAATCAAATACAATATGCCATTCAAAATTGTTCAGTGTATTAAAGCAATATAAAGCAATAGACTAAAATATAGTCAGTTGTCCACTTACCTTTTTCTCCTGTTTGGCACAAGCATTCATAACTAGAAACTTCAGAATCTAGGACAGTGCAATTCAGTTTCCACCTTGTGTCTTCTGCTCTGGAAACTGCAGAAAATCAACTAAGAAGACAAGACGGTTTTGAACGACCTTTCAACATCCATCTATTCTCAAGAGTGAACTGAAAGGCAATGGAGTACCAATCTGTAATATTCTATCTCCTTAACAAAATGATCTATTGAGACCTTTGGGTAAAAATGAGCCAGGAATGTAGGTCAGCCAACCTAATGAGGAGCTTTCAAGTCCAGAAGAGCTCAGAAGGATGAAAGCTTCCAGAGAATTGGAACTATGGTCCCTAGGAACTAAGTTACTTCAGAAAATAATTCAAATGTATTTGAATCTCCCATATTTGTATTGTAATGTGTGATGACATTAAAAAAAAAAAAGGCATTGCTGAAAGGGTGGGAGCCAGGATGGATTTTAGGGACAGCAGCACTGGGTGACCGTTCACTGGGCTGTTCAGCATAAAGAAAATCCACACTGGGGAAGAAAGGGGACCTGGTGTGGGTGGAGGGGCCCTCCAGGGCTCCAGGCCATGCTTTAGCTCGCTCTACTGTGGCTCGGATGCCTCTGAAGGCCGCGGGCTGCTTCTTGCCGGCTCCTGCCCAGAGCTGTGAGTCCTCGCCTGGCCAACCTCCCACTCCGTGTTGTCAGGATCTGGGGAGCTCAGGGGCTTCTTGCTCTCCACTCCAAAGACAAGGACACATTTGAAGGGGACTATCAGATATTTTGAAATGTGCAGTACATTCTCATTGAAACTTACCACGCTGCTGTGCAACAGATGTCAGGGCTTCTTCCTCCTCTCTGTCTGAAACCCTGTGCCCTGTGACCAACTACCCACGCCTTCCCCCTGCCATCCCCCAGCCTCTCATCACCATCAAGCTACTCTACGTCTATGAGGTCAGCTTTGCAGATTCAACAGGTAAGTGACATCATGCTGCATTTGCCTTTCTGAGGGGATGGATATGTTAATTAGCTTTATGTCACCATTCTACATAGTGTAGTGTATATAAACTTCACATTGTACCCCATACATGTATGCAACTATGACTTGTCTATCAAAACTAATAACGGTAAAATCATAACAAATAAAATAGATGCAGGAAGCATGGCTGGACTGCCCCACATACTTGCTCTTGCTGCTTCAGCTATCCACATTCCCTGGTACCACCTTGTTTAGCCTTCTGTGGCAGATGTTTTGGGCTGACAGGATACAGCAGATTCTTAACATAAACTTGGCAAATTATCTAGCGAGTCCCCTCTAGCCCTGGCCCTCTTCAGAGGGAGAGCTCGAGGTTTTCCCATCTGGCTGCCCAGTCTGGAGACAGGTGGCTTCCTCGGATGTTTCCTGGGGAGAGATGTGTCCTCTTTGCTCTTCCCCATGGCAGCTGGTGCTGTGGGTGGAGAGGAGGCCATGGGGCCGTGCTGTGGGGCTGGCCTTGAATCAGGGCTTGTCTGCAGGCTGGGTAGAGGACTGGCAGTCACTATGGCTTTCTGGTCTCCTCTGGCATCTCCTGCCCATGGATCCAAATGCCCCTCATAATTTGAGGGAAGGTAGGCCACTCTCTGGGGTCAAGGGTCAGAAACTGTTTCATAAATGCTTTCAATTCCTCCTAGAAGAAAGCAGATGTCTCCACCTTGTATGTGTGATGTTGCTTTTAAGGTCCCTCCAGTTCTCTCCATCAAATGGAAGAGTCTTGGCTGTCATGGCGTAGAGGACAACCCCCAAGCTCCACACGTCCACCTCTAGTCCCATATAGTCCTCATTCAGGAACTTCTGGGACACAAAAACAGACAGTTCCACAAAAGCTTTCCAGCTTGATCCCTTTACTAAATGTCATGACAAAGCCAAAGTGAGCTAGTTTGATACTGTCGTTGTCATCAAGTAGGATGTGGGGCTTCAGGTCCCTGTGGATAATCTGGTTCTCATTGGCACTACTGCATGGCAGCCAGCATCTGTTGGAATTTGGTCATAGCCTCCTTCTCCTCCCAATGGCCGTGTCTCAGTATATGCTGGAAAAGGTCTGAACCACTGACACATTCTGTTATTAAATAGAGGGTGCCTTCAGTCTCAGTGACATCCAACAGCTTAAGGATGTTTGAATGATTCAGGTTCCTCATGGCTTTGACCTCAATATCAACACTTTCCAGGACATGGAGCCTCTGATTAGACATGATATTGATGGCTACCTGGGTCCTAGTAGGAAGGTGCTGGGCCAGCATCACCCTGGTGAAGCTGCACCAGCCAATTTTCTTCAGGAGCTTATAATTTTTAAGCACCTCAGTGGACAAATTGGAGGCCAAGCCCCGTTGCTTGGTCACCTCTAACTGTGCTAACTCTACACTAGTTATGCTAGATATCTAATGAACAATAGCAACTACACTATCTAGGCTAGGAATACTAACAATACTAGCTATGTGAACCAGGCTAACAATACCATTGATACTAATTATGTTCACAATACTAAGTATACTGTGCTAACACTACTGGCAGACAATACTAACTGTAGTAACTACACAACAATGCTAAGTATAAACTCTCTCTATGGTCAAAATCTACAAGTCACCAGCAGCTTCCTGGGCAATATGGACTGGTTATGGAATTACTAAAACCTAGGCGAAGCCTACATTTTAGTAATTCCTTAACAATGGCTCTTTCTGAGGTCAGAGCAAGAAATGGACTAACAAAGGGCTAGGGATAACCCAGAGTGATTTTTTTCCTTTTTTGGTCATAAGAACATTTTCCTCTTTAAAGAAGTGTTTTTTGTTCACATAGTTCTAGAGATTGATATTAAAGTCTACAACCATACCACACTGAATGAGCCCAATCTTGTCTGATCTCAGAAGCTGAGCAGGGTTAGGTCTGCTTAGTACTTGGATGGGAGATTGATATTTGGTATATTAGAAATTCGAACATATACAATGCTTCAGGGACCTTTTGATTTATAGTAGAAGCTCACGTGCAGATGGAGAAAGATTTCTCATATAGAAATTAAGATATAACTGTGAAAAAAGTTTATTTTACCCTTTGGAGGGACAGAGAGAATGAGAGAGAGAGAGTGAAGGTGGGAGGAGAGAGAAGGGAGATGAAGTGGCATCCCAAAGAAAAAGAAGGTAGATGCCAGCAGCAAGGCCAAATGGTTTTCTGTTTTATGGGGACAAGAGGAAAAATATTAATTGTTGTGGAGTACTTAGCAGCCAGTGGAAAGACATCAAGTTGTCTGTCTTTCTAGTCTCTTCTGTTCCTGGAGACTTGGTTATCTCTGAAATGTATTCGGGCTTATCATAGGGCATGTGATTTTTGCCCCTGAGATTTGTTTTGGGCAGGAAGTGAAGGCCTGGAGTTTATCCCCTTGCCCTCTGGTCTGGGAGCTTCTTAGGAACACCTTTAGGCTATAGAAACAAATTCTAAAGGCTATGAGCTGGTGAATATGGAGCGAAAGATGTACATTTCCTTCCTTTTGGCTCTTTTTTGATGTTTGTGAAAACATCTCTGCCTGCCAGCAGAGAGATGTCTTATTTCAGCAAGGCTTTCTTTACAGTTTGAAAATCTGTAATAACTTTGGGCTTTTAAAGGCCTCATAATGTCTATAATTGAAATATTCCATTTCTTTATTTTAAATTTTGATGGTGTCAGAGTGATGCTAACACATATCTGACATCACGATACTATCAAAATGTGATCTGTGGCATGTGATACACAATAAGCTCCATTTTTAACATCTACAGAGCTGCCGGGACAATAACTGTCATCACAGTTTCCCCACACGATCATCATCAGATTTGTCATCAAAAGCCTCAGAGTCCAGGGAAGAGGCAAGATGGCAGATGAGAAACACCTGCAGCCAAAGTGTCTCTGCAAGAAGTAAAGGTTTTAGATGAATGTGAAAAAAACAAACAGGCAGACAATCATAGATTGGATGAGGGTCAGAACCTGCAGGAGACTGAAGCTACAGGAGACTCCACTGGAAGATATTGCAGAGCAGAACTGGAAGGAGAAATTCATTGGCAGGGTCTAAATTCCGAGATGCTTGGAGACCAGCGGCAAGGGTAGGTGGAGTGGTTAAATTTCCCTTCCCTTACATCTCGGACTGCTGGTGGGGTCTTGACCTGCTAGAGACACCTGGTGACACCAGCGCAAAGACGACTGCTGCCAGTCAGTGATGAACCTCTTCAGGACATGGTAACAGGCTCCCAGTGTTCTACTCCACACACCTGAGCTGATCGGTAGGCCGCATATTGCTTCATTCTCCCCTTTTCCTCTCCTACCTGTGGCTGCCACAGAGACACAATTTAGCCACCACCTGGAGACATCCACAGGGAATGGAACCTTTCCCTTTGAAACTCTGCAACAGACTGAGCGGTACTTGGACTGTGAGCTCCCTAGTCACTGGCTCACTCTGGTACTGCTTGTCTGGTGACTCCAGTAGAATTGGGCAAACCCTGAGACAGAGAGACATTGAAGCATCTTGGGCAGCCCGTGGGTGGCTTCAGACCAGCATTCTTCATTTTGGCAGGGTCAGTGATTGATCTCCAGGGCCCAGGGGACAGGCCTGCAGGCCAGATCCTGTGCACCCAGGTCTAGATTGAATTGCCCAGGGGCACAGAAGGGATATTTGTGAACAAGCCTACTGAGGTACATGTGCCTTCAGGGGCAGATTGGAGTGGTCTTAGCTGCAGTGTGCTCAAGAGGCAACCCTCCTGCCACAAAAGGGCCATGGTCCCAGCTCAGGCCATGATCTTTGGAAGGGAACCTCCTGGCTTGCATCATAGTCAGGGGAGCTTCACTGGCTTGAGGTCCTGCCTGCTGGTAGAGGCCCAGCAGAAACTGAGGAATAGGGGAGGCTGAAAAGGAGCAAGGCCTGCTCCAGACTGCGGATCATGGATAGCCCTACCCTGACATGCAGACTTTTTGGCTTAGTGCAGCCATTTCACCTCCTCCCTGGCAGCTTTGCCTAGAAGCAGAAAACAGAACTTTGACCCCTGCTAACAGCATTTGTGGAGCTTGAGGGCAGGCTGACCCAACCCAGCTCTGCACAGCCTCACTCCCACAGCTCACTCTGCTGAGGTGGAGGATAAGGACACACCTGAAAATCCTAGGACTCCACTCACCAACTGAGGAACTTGAGTGCCTCTCCAGAGGAAGGCAAGATGGTTATGGGACCCAAAAGTATTGCAGCTTGCTCCTACCAGAAAGTGCCACCTACTGACAGGGAGGTGGATTTGCATGCCTTTTTACTGCATTTACTGATTCATCACACAGGGTGTGGTTGAATCTGACCCACAAACACCACCTACTGGCTCAGAGACTAAACTGGGTATGTCATTATCTAAACAAAAATTCAAAGGTAAGAAGCAACAGCCACTCCAAGGTGTGAAGGAATGAGCAAAAGAACCCTGGAAGTATGAGAAATCAAACTGAAAGGACACCCCAAAAGGGAAACACCAGCTCTCTAGCAATGGATATCAACAAAATTCAGAACACTAAAGTGACAGAAGAAGAATTGCAAACATGGATTGTAAGAAAACTCAATGATATGCAAGAGAAAATGGATACTCAACACAAAGAAACCACAAAAAAAAAAAAAAAAAAGAAAAAAAAAATCCAGGACTTGGAAGAAAAATTCACTAAAGAAATTGAAATACTAAAGAAAAAAATCAAACACAAATTCCAGAAATGAAAAATTTATTCAAGGAATTACAAGACACAGTGGGAAGCCTCAAAAATAGGGTAGATCAAACAGAAGAAAGAATTTCAGGGATTGAAGATAACACCTTTCAATGAAACAAATCAGTCACAGAGATAGAGCAGAAAAATTAGAGAAAAGAGCAAAACGTACGAGAAATGTGGGATTATGTAAAGAGGCCTAACAGGAGAATTATAGGCATCACTGAGGTTGAAGCAGAAAATAAGCAAGGGTAGGATAAAGTATTTGAGGATATAATGGAAGAAATTTTCCTTTCCTTGATAGAAATTTAGATATCCATATACAAGAAGCTCAAAGGACTCCTGGGAGATTCATTGCATACAGGAAGACACCATGACACACAGTCATCATAGACTGGCCAAAATAACCATGAAAGAGGCCCTCCTAGGAGCTGTAAGGCAAAAGCAACAGGTTATCTACAAAGGAAAACCCATCAGACTAACTGCAGACTTCTCAACTGAGACCTTACAAGCCAGAAGAGACTGGGACTCCATTCTCACTTTTCTCAAACACAATAATGCCCAGCCTAGAATCTTGTATTCTGCAAAACAAAGTTTCTTATATGAGGAGAAATAAAGACCTTCTTGGACAAGCAAAGTGTGAGGGAATTCATCAAGACAAGACCTACCCTCCAGGAAGTACTCAGAACAGTGTTACATATGGATCAGCACAATAAATACCAGTATAAAATTGTCCAAATCTAGAGATCAAAGGCCAGATACCTCAATTGCTCAAGAGAGAAAAGAGAGCAACAAAGTTCAACTCAACAAGATAAACAGTATTTGCCCCACTTATCAATTCTCTAAATAAATGTGAATGGCTTGAACTTCCCACTGAAGACACATAGTCTGGCCGAATGGATAAATATACATAAGTCAAGTATCTGCTGTCTTCAGGAAACACGTCTAACCCACAAGGATGCATTCAGACTCAAGCTGAAAAGATGGAAAACAATATTCCACACAAATGGAAGCCAAAAGAAAGCTGGCATAGCAGTTCTCATTTTGGATAACTTAGTCTTCAAATCAACAAAAGTAATGAAACACAAAGATGGTCACTACATAATGGTGAAGGGTACAATTCACCAATTCTAAAGATTGATGCACAGAACTCAGGTGCACCAAAATTCATATATCCTACTTGATCTAAAGAAAATGATAAACAGCAGCACCATAATAGCCGGGGACTTCAACATCCCTCTGATAACACAGGACAGGTCCTCCAAACATAAAATAAGCAAAGAAACAATGGACTTAAACAGAACGCTGAACAAATGGGACTGACTGACATTTACAGAACAGTCTACCCAAAAACCACTGAATATATGTTTTTCTCATCAGCTCATGGGACATTCTGTAAGATTGATCATATCCTAGGCCAGAAAGCATGTCTCAACATATTTAAATAATAGAAATTATACCATGCATCTTCTCAGACCACAGTGGAGTAAAATTAGAAATGAACTCCAACAGAAACTCTCATCTTTACACAAAGTCATGGAAACTAAACAACCTTTTGCTGAATGATTATTGGGTTAAAGAAGAAATTAAGATGGAAAGCAAAAGATATTTTGAACTAAATGACAAAGGAGACACAAATTATCAAAATCTGTGGGACACAGCTAAAGCAGTCCTGAGAGTAAAATTTATATCCACAAATGTCTACATGCAAAAGACAGAAAGATCACAAATCAACAATGGAATGAATTGTCTCAAAGAACTGGAAAAGGAGGAGCAAACCAAGCCCAAACCCAGCAGAAGAAACGAAATAACAAAAATCAGAGCAGTGGCCGGGCGCAGTGGCTCACGCCTGTAATCCTAGCACTCTGGGAGGCCAAGGCAGGTGGATCGCTCAAGGTCAGGAGTTCGAGACCAGCCTGAACAAGAGCGAGACTCCCATCTCTACTAAAAAATAGAAAGAAATGATCTGGACAACTAAAAATATATATGTAGAAAAAATTAGCTGGGCATGGTGGCGCATGCCTGTAGTCCCAGCTACTTGGGAGGCTGATGCAGGAGGATCGCTTGAGCCCAGGAGTTTGAGGTTGCTGTGAGCTAGGCTGACGCCACAGCACTCTAGCCCAGGCAACAGAGCCAGACTCTGTCTCAAAAAAAAAAAAAAGATCAGAGCAGTACTAAATGAAATCAATAACAAAAAAACTATACAGAAGATTAATAAAACAAAAAGTTTGTTCATTGAAAAAATAAAATTGATACACCTCTTGCTAGATTAATGAGAAGCAGAAAAGAAAGGACTCTATTAAGTTCCATCAGGAATGAAAAGGGAGAAATTACAAATGATACCACAGATACAAAATATCATCTATGAATACTATAAAAACCTCTATGCACATAAATGTGAAAATGTGGAGGAAATGGAGAAACTATTAGAAACACACAGTCTCCCTAGGCTCAATCAGGAAGAAATAGAATTCCTGAACAGACCAATATCAAGTACTGAAATTGAAGCAGCAATTAAAAATCTTCCTAAAAAGAAAATCATGGACCAGATGGTTTCGCACTCAAATTTTGACACTGGGTGTGGTGGCTCATGCCTGTAATCCTAGCACACTGGGAGGCCGAAGTGGGAGTATCTCTTGAGGTGAGAACTTCGAGACAATCTTGAGCAAGAACAAGATCCTGTCTCTACTAAAAATAGAAAAAAAATTAGCCAGACAATTAAAAATAAAAACAAACAAAGAAAAATTGGCCAGGCCTAGTGACAAGTGCCTATAGTCCCAGCTACTCAAGAGGCTGAAGCAGGAGGATCGCTTGAGCCCAGGAGTTTGAGGTTGCTGTGAGCTATGCTGATGTGACTCTGTCTCAAAAAAAAAAAAAAAAGTTGGTGAAGATGTGGGGAAATTGGAACTCTCGTGCACTAGTGGAGGAGTGTACAATGGTGTCACTGCTGTTCAAAATAGTGTGGTGGTTCTTCAGAAAATTAAAGAGAATTACCATGTGATCCAGCAATCCCATCTCTGGGTACATACCCAAAGGTATTGAAAGCACAATCTCAAAGAGGTATTGGTGCACTCACAGCCATAGCAGTGTTATTCACAAGAACCAAAATGTGGAAGTAACCCAAGTGTTCACCTGGGATGAATGGATAAAGCAAATGTGGTCTATCCATACAGTGGACTGTTATTCAGCCTTAAAAATGAAGGAGATTCTGTCGCATGCTACCACATGGATGAACCTGGAGGACATTGTGCTGAGTGAATAAGCCAGTCACAAAAGGTGAATACTGTCAAATTCCACTTATATGAGGTACCCAGAGTAGTCAAATTCATGGAGACAGGAAGTAGCAGGGTGGTTGCTGGGACAGGGGGGATGGGAATTAGGGACTTAATGCTTATTGGGTACAGAGTTTCAGTTTACGGGATGAGTTGTTTGATAAATGGTGGGAATGCTTGCACACTAGTGTGAGTGTACTTCATGCTACTGAACTGTGCATGTAAAAGTGCAAGGCTGGGAGGTTTTTGTTATGTGTATTTTATCATAATCAAAATAAATAAGGTTTTAAAAATTTAATGAAAACACTGATGGAAAATAAAGGAGATGTAGGGCAACTGTTAGTAGCAGTTTCAATTGATGGAACCACTTTGAGAAAGATATTTGGCAGTAACAGTACACCCCCCATGGCCTAGGAATCTCACCTATAGGGATACACCCAAGAGATGTGCCTAAGTGTGTCCCCAAAAAGGAAGGAACCCAGATGTTCTTAGCAGCCCTGTGGATCAGAGGCCCAAACTGGAAGAAGCCGAAGTGTGCACAGCATGGGTGAATCCATTGCTCTGTATTCACACAGTGGCATAATATATAGAAACGTGGATAACGGATGCACAATGTGCAGCAGATGAGGAATCTCATGAACAATATTGAGCTGAGGAAGCCAATACAGAAGAGTTTATGTTCAGCAATTTCCTTTATAGAAACTACAGCAACAAGCAAAATTGAGCTGTGCTGGAAGTCACGGTAGTGGTTTTCTTGGGGCGGGGGTAGACATCAGATGGGTCTCCAGGAGAGTTTATGGTGCTGATCATCTGTTTCTTGATCTGGGTTCAGGATATAGTATGTGTTCAATATGTGGCAAAAAATTAAATTGTATATCCATATGTATTTTACAGAAATTAAAACTTTTTAATTAAAAAAAATCAAATTGCATGTCAAGCCCAGGATGAAAGAGGGACCTTCAGACTGTCATCCTTTCTCCAGCAAAAGCAAGTTCATGGTGACCACATGGTCCTCTTTGTGCGGAGAGGCTGCCACCGGTCTCTAAGCAGCACACCCGCATCACAGTGGGAGCCGAGGCCCAGGGCTCCACCACGCTCCTGGGGAGCTACAAACACAGCCACGGCCACCTGCGTGCCAGGATCACCATCGCTGCCTATCTGCCCCTCAAGGTGAGCCAGGGGCCCTGTCCTTCACCACCCACCCTGCCCCCGCCTTCCCGGATGTGAATTATTCACTTGCTCTGACAAATCCGTATGAAAACCCAATTGTTCAGAATAGCTTTTGGCATAACTCTGCCTCCCTGTGATTTTCTGGCTGAAAGCAGGAATTGATGTAGAAGGAGCAGAGCCTCCCCCAGGGGGGGACAGAGGTTGGTGTCATCCATGTGATCACACAAGACAGTGCTCGGCAGGCTTGGCAGGGTGCTGAGCGGAATCTTCTTTCCATGTCTCACTGACACCACTTTCTGAGCCCTAGATGACAGAAAGTACATGCCCACTCAAATTTTTAGACTTTGCCTAGGCACAGGCCTGTTTCATTGATCAATGTCTTTTTGTTTCAGGGTCTGTGCCCAACAGGGACCTCCCCCAACCCTAGTTTTGAGTGACTGAAAGTGACTGATGAGTCATGCTGTTTCAACAAATATGCATTGAGTGCTTGCTGTATACCAGACACTGGACCACTTAACTTTGTTAAGGAAATTTGTACTTTTGGGGCAGTAACTTTTTTACCTGAAATCAGAGAACCAAGGCTGCTGTTTATGGAGCTCGGGTCCTTTGAGCTCCAGAAACCACATTTGCCTCCATCCCCTGGTCACTGCGTGCATGCACCAGCCCTGTTAATGCTGCCTTTGCAGTCCAAGAGGGCATTGATTCTTCTTTAAATGCCCTGAAAGGCAGGTCCTCTGGAGAAACTGGACAT
>CAUYSK010027567.1:0-16032 GCA_963575035.1 Avahi laniger | reverse complement strand
ATTAATTTCTTTCTATTTTTGGTAGAGGTGGGGTCTCACTCTTGCTCAGGCTGGTCTCGAACTCCTGAGCTCAGAATGATCCGCCCACCTCGGCCTCCCAGAGAGCTAGGATTACAGGCGTGAGCCACCGCGCCCAGCCTCCTTGACATTTCATTTTATCCAAGACTTCATTTAAGGAAAAAATCAGAATGCTGCAAGGTTATTTCTCTTTTCCAGGCACTCAAACATTAGCAAAAACAATTTTGGGTAAAGATATGTTTGTTAACATGTGCCCAATGTAGTTATAGTTGTAACAGTAATATGTTCATTTACATAGATTTTTTTTCTTAGAGAAATCGGTCACTGAATATTGGAATAACTAAAATGTATTAAAAGTTACACATTATGACTTTTAAAATAAGTACCACTTGCATTATTTTTAAGTAAAAATAGTAAGTCAAATTGAGTCAATAATTTGTTGCCTAATAAAGACCTTAGGGGATCTCTTTTAATACATAAGGATGATCTGTAATGTACATACAAATATTTTAATTTTAATAACTAATAGCTATTTTAAAGTGCTTAAAATACTTTTCTTTAGTGGTGTAGATATTTTTGCCACCTCTTATTTACAAAAATATAATTCATTTACTTATGCAACAGGATGTTGACTTGGAGATTTTAATGCAGTGTCAAGATACAGTAAGTGCTCACAGCACATTTAAGAATGAACTCAAAATGGAACAAATACCTTAATGTAACAGCTAAAACGATAAAACTCTTAAAAGAAAACATAGGTGTAAATCTTTGTGACCTTAGATTAGGCAAAGATTTCTTAGATATGACATCTGAGGCACAAAAAGGAAAAAATAGACAAATTGGACATCATCAAAATTAAAAACTTTTATGCTTCAATGAATGCTTTCAATAAAATGAAAAGACAACCCACAGAGAGAAAATATTTGCAAATCATGCATTTGATGCGTCTAGTATTCAGAATAGTTAAAGGACTCTTACAAGTCAACAATAAAAAGACAAATTACTCAATTTAAAAATGAGCCAAGAATTTGAATAGACATTTCTCCAAAGATATACAAATGGCCAATAATTACATGAGAGGATGCTCATGATTAGTCATTAGAGAAATGCCAATCAAAATAATGAGATTCTGCTTCACAGCCAGATGGATGGCTATAATAAAAAAGACAGACAATAATAAGTGTTGACAAGGATATAGAGAAATCAGAACCTTCATACATTTGGAGTTGTAAAATGGTGCTGCCATTTAAGAAACAGCCTGGCAGTTCCTCAAAAAGTTCAATATAGAGTTACCACATCACCCAACAATTCTACTCCTAGGTATATACCTAAGAGAATTGAAACCTATATTCACACAGAAAATTGTACATATTATTTATAATAGCCCCCAAAAGAAAACAACCCAAATGCCTATCAACTGATGAATGGATAAACAAAATGTGATGTATCTATACCATGGTATTATTGGACCATAAAAAGGAATGAAGTTATGATACATGCTACAACATGGATGAACCTTGAAAACACGATGCTAAATAAAATAAATCACATATTGTATGATTCCATTCCTATGAAATGTCATAATAAGCAAATCCATAGAGACAGGAAGTAGATTAGTAGTTACCAGGGGCTGTGGGGAGGGAAGAATGGGGCGTGACTACTAATGAGTATGAAGTTTCTTTTTGGGATGTTGGTAATGTTCTGGAACTATATAGTGGTGATCGTTGCACAATCTCATGAATATACTAAAATCCACAGAATTATTCACTTTAAGCAAGTGAATTGTATGGTTTATGAATTATATCACAATTTTTAAAAAAGGTCTATAAATATCAGATACTAAGTTTACCTTTGAGGAGGTTATCCATCTGCACACTTTCAAAAGATGTATTCTAGAGCCAGTTCTATATCTCTTGGTTATCTTCCCCAAGTGACTTTCACTCACACGAAGGATATAAAAGTGTCAAGAACATGGAAATTAGCAGATGATTTGTCTGGAGGAGTTTGTGGGGAGCTTTGCTGGAAGACCCATCTTCTCCAAGGGCTGGGATTTGGAGGTACTTTTAGAGCCAGGTCTGTCCCACTCAGAGAGCTGTGTCCTACAGCAGTTGAAAGGCAGAGTGTTCAGGTGTCTGACATAAATCTAACCAAACCAGGGGATCCCAGCTATGGAGTGTCTTTCTGGGAATGGAAGCTGACAGATGTACGAGGCTCTGCTCCTGACAAAGTTAATGTGCTTGGGGTATCCCAGGAGCAGGTCTCCAAAGAACCCACAAAGGCACCCATGAGAGAAAGTGTCATCCTGAAACATCTCTTAGTCCCAGAGGGCATGGGACCACTTCATGACGTTACTAACCATGTCAGAATTTTTTGTCTGGTTACCTCTCCTCTTGCCCTGCATAGATTTTGTCGAGGCCAGAAGCAGCAATTGGGGAATCAGGGAGGCTGTCAGGCGGAAGAGAGAATGAGGATCACCTGACTCCCCATTTCAAGTGGTCCCAGCCAAGGCTTAGGGAGATTAAGTGGCCTGTTCAAGGTCACTCAACTGGTGGCTCATGGGGCCGGGATCCTGTTTCAGAGCCCTTAGCCAGGTTGCTGTACTGAGAGACAAGATGGACTTTTCCTCAGCAGACATTGACATTTTTGATTCCCAGTAGTTAAGTCAGGAGGGGAAAAAGGCAGGGCAATAATGCATTAATAGTACAGAACGGAGCAGGGAGGAAGCCCAGCTTCGTGTAGCCCATGGAATCACTCCAATCTCCAGGCTTTCTGGGAAATGTTCATTTGTGCGGAGGGTCTTTCCAACCTTCCAGCTCTGCCTTTCAACAAGTTAAACACTTTCCTCTACGAAGATGAAAAAGAGGAAGCCTTGTATAAAGTAAATAACACAAAGTTAACAGCTTGAAGAGCTGCAAATGCATTTTCTTAGCAGGTTTATGATTGTAGAAGATATTCACCGATAAGCACTTTTCACCTATGGTACTGCGTAAATTAATTTCTTTAACAAGTACTGATCAGCACTTTCCTGCAGAGTGTCTTGATCTTAGAGACTTTGTAAGTTTATTTCAAGAGGTGCTTAAAGACAAAATATATGTTGTGATAGCTCCTAAAATTTATACCATTCATTAAAGTTCAGCAAAAGATCCAATACTGCAGACTTGTGTTTATACTTAGGGTCAAAGGCGGGGCTTAGAAATAAATATGATACTTGGTTAAATATTTGGTTAAATATCATGAGTTCACTATCACAAATATGATAGATAGTTACAGTACCAGCTGGCATTATTTTGGTTGTTCTCTTGAAATACTCTCTTCAAAAAATAATTGTCTCTATTTAGAATGCAAAAGGATGCTTATTCTCCACATTTTTATCTATAAAAGGAAAAATAATTTTCATTGCACTTATGTTCTAAAAAAGCAGCACGATTTCTAAGCTATACATTGAACAATTATGTTGAAAATATTTTGACAACGCAGGCCAATGAAATCAGTAAATAAGAGATTCTTGTGTGCAAACACCAATCTAATCCAACTCTCTCATCTTACCGGTGAGGACATTGAGGGCCACATGTGAGATGTCAAAGGTGAGTTCAGCTAATTCTAAGACCAGCCTATCTTCTACTACTTAATGCTGTCAGAAGATTTGAAGTACCTGGAATGTGGCCTCACACTACTACTCAAATGGCTTGAACACTTTTCTCAAAGCTCTAGCTCAAAGTCAACTCAACTCAAACAACAGGAATTGAGTTACTGTGGTGACTCTTTGTTGCCCTCCTGTTGAGGATGAGTGAGAAGAACTTCATACATTGTCCTCAACCTGCAGACATCATCGCAACACTGCGATTACAGCCTCTCTCCACCTACGTGGGATGGGGATGTAGAGAAGTGGTCTAGGACCACAGGATCATGACAGGTGAGTTTCAGTGCTTTGCCTTGCTAGCTGTTGGTGAAGAAAACCAGAAGATCTTAATGAACTTTGGCCTGTGTGGATCCTATGGAAGCCTGCCTTATACTTACAGCTTCTTCCAAGCCAATACACCAAGGGTCAGAAGAAATGAGAAGCAAGTCTTCTAGAAGCCAGCAGTGGCACTTGACTGACCAACTGTTGACCTTCTTTGTTCACAAAGCATCTGATGGGCAGGTTTGCTACTCATTTCATAAAAGAGAAAATGGGGCTACTAAATGAATGCAGAATAAACTGGTTGTTATTCATTCATAGGTTTGAGTCTGTGTATTATTGATAGTTTCCTATGGCTGCTGTAACAAACTTGGTGGCTTAAAACAACACTCATTTATTCTCTTGTAGTTCTGGAGGTCAGAAGTCTGGAATCAGGTTCACGGGGCCAAAATCAAGATGTCAGCAAGACATCTTTTCACATCCAAGTTTCTAGGGGACAATCCGTTTCCTTTCCGTTTCCAGCTTCTAGAGTGTTCCTTACATTCCTTATCTTGTGGACCCTTCCTTCCTCCTCATCAAAGCCAGCAGCAGGATGTCTTACCTCAGTCTTCATATTGCCTTCATCTCTGTAGTCAAATCTTTCTCTGCATCTCCCTTGGGAGGATACTTTTTGATTACATTCAGAGGCCACCCAGGTAATAATCTCCCCATCCCAAGGTGCTTAATTTAATCACACCTGCAAAATCTCTTTTATCACATGAAGTAACATTCGCAAGTTCCAGGGATTACATCCTCAACACCTTTGGGGGCTATTATTCAGGCAATCACCACCTGCAAGGTCAATCAGCTTCCTCATGGGTACATCGGAGCCCCTCTTTTTGGGCATAATGATTTCTACAGGACCATTGGTACAATCACTATGCCCGCATGCTGTGGGATCCTAGAGGCCCCTAGGAGTTCATCTACATTCCCAAAGGCCAAATGTACACCCAAGGAGGGGCTCGGGAGCCAGGTTAGATTTTTATCCATAACAGCTACCACCCCTGTTTTATATTCGCTTTGCACTACTATCTGCAGTGGGCTGTGTTTGCCTGAGTTTGTGCAGATATGGCGGCAAGGGGAAGAAAGACGATGGATGATGCCTTTCTTTTTTCTCGTGCCTGTTACTCTTCCAAATGCAGGACTAATCACCTCCCAGGAGCACTGACTAGAAGCCCTGTTGGCTGGGATCCTTCTGGAAGGATGCTGTGTGAGGCTACGGGCTTGGATGCTTTCCATTTGTCAATTCCGAGCCACACCCATGGCATTGTCAGACGTCTCGGCATAAGTCTTTAGATTTAACCTGGGAGTTTGTGCTAGGGATACTGTACGGAGGAGGGGTGAGTGAGGCCTATAGCTAGACACTGTGCATTCCAGATGATGTCAGGAAAAGAGCCAGCTTAATGTTTAAGCCCCGGGCTCTGGAGTTAGACTGCCTGGATGGTAATCTGGACCATCTGATCTTGGACAACTCATGAAACCTTTGGCAGCCTGTTTCCTCATCTAGAAAATGGGGACAATTGCAGTTTCTAGCTTCTAGTGTTGCTGCCAAGATTGAACGAGATAATCTGAGTCAAGCTCTTAGCACAGTGCTAAGCGAGGAACATGGTACCTCAGGAGTCAGGAAGGAGTGGAGAAGAGTGTGTACTCTGTCTACTTTTGTGTAGGAAGATGGGTGCAATAGAAAATTGCCTTTTATTTTGCATGTTAAAATGTGACAAATGAATACATATAAGGGAATCCTCATTAATAATTTTAAAAATTGCAATTAAAACTATAATGTAATAATCATATTTAAATATCAACCCAACAGATTCTTTTTAGAGATATATTTAATGTTATGAGAGAACAGGCACTGTTGTACACTGCTGGTGAAATCAGTAGACTTTTCTGGAGGACAATTTGACATCAGCTCTCAAATGCCTGAAAAATATGCATAGACATTTATCCAGTTTCACCTCTAGGAAGTTATCTGGAAGAAAAACAAAAAAGAGATTTGTTGAAGTCTTATCCATGAGGATATGCATCACAAAGTTCTGTGTAGGTCAAAATCGGTTGAAATATGAGTATGGTAATAGTTACATAAATTAAAAGGCATTCATATGGCAGCATTCCATATACCCATTAAAAATCATGTTTTAAAAGAATATTTAATCACATTGCCAAGTAATCATGATATTATTTAAAATTTAGAAGACAAGTTATTAATACAAAGAAGTATGTTCATAATGATCCCCAATTTAATACAAAAGTTATGCATTGTAAAAAAAATAATAACAGCTGGATGGATATATGTTGGAATGTTAAAGTTTAGTATCTCTGAGTGCTGAAATTATAGGTGGTATTAATTTCTATTTTTGTGTTCTGCATCTACACATTTCCTATAATAAACATGTATTAATATGTATCACTGTTATACTAGGAAACGAACACAACAAAACAATTTGTACTTGATACAAAAATTTGTATTTGTCAATACAAAAAATGGACACAGCAACAGGAAAAAAATAATGAGTCCTTATCCCTTCCCCTTGTGCAGTGTTCCTTGAAGGGAACAGGGCTAAGCTATTTAGGGAATGGCATCTATACATACTCCCCGGGGGAAAGCAGCCCTCTTCCTACCAGCTGTCTCCTCTGAATTGAGGCCCCCCTGGCATCTGCTTTGCAGACTTTCTGACCCCACAATGTTTTTCTAAGCCTGGCTTGTTCACATATCAGTAAACTCCTTGGTCTTCGGGGCTAAAAGAGATTGCTTTTCTTTTAGCTGCAATTTAGAGAAAAATTCAAACAGTTTTTTGTATTCCTTTCCTATCCTTCCACAGTGACCTCTTTCTGCAAGTCATCTAGTTGAGAGGGCAGCAATAAATTGCAACTACTTATTGTACAACAATTGCCATAGTTGTACCGAAGACAGTAAGTTTTAACTTGCTGTTCTTTTCTTTCCTGCAGTCATTAGCCTTGCCCTGAAAGCTTAGGTAAATAATCTTGAACTTATTCTGCTTTGGGTATTAATCGAGTATTTGAGGCTTCTTGTTCCCTTCAAAGGTATTGATTGATTAGTTCCATACACTTCAGAAAGACCCGATACTCAACTCTGCTTTTACCCTATATTCCTCCCTTCCCTAATCCGACTGTCCGGAGCTGAGATGCTGTATGATTTCTGATCCTTATGTCACTGTTCCAATTATTCATTTTCACCTAATTTATTATGCCTTCGAGGCACCCTTGTCCTGCTTAGCTTAGTTTCCTTCTCACATTAATTGTTATGCATGTGTTTAAAACACACGGATGTACAGGCAAATGACAGCAGAACAATTAGACATGTTTGTGCATTCTTGGTAATCTCTTCTTCTGGGGATTAATCCCTTCTCTTTGGGACTTTCTTCATGTTACTCCATGAACATTGATACATCCCTCTTCTTTTAGATGATCTTAGATCCTGAAACAAAACTAGGACACATAATCTGATAAAGAATTATTAATATTTTCCTAGTGTTTAAGTGTCAGTTTGGTCAAAGTCTTAAAAAAGGATAAAAATTAAAGAATATTTAGTTTCAGTGTTACCTGTATTGATAATAATAAAATTATATGGCATTAGGACTGTTTTAGAACATCTTCAGTGTCTGGCTATTGGATTGTTACCCTTTGTTGAATGCGTGTCGTGTGTGTGTATGTGTGTGTTTGTACTATGCTCACAGATGCTCAATCTACTTTGTATACAAGTAGCATTATATAAATACTTCCATGGATATTAGAATATGTAATATCTCAAAACACAGTTACACTTATCCATCAACTCATTAACTTATCAGCTGCAAACACATTTAACACTGAGCAGCAATTGTCCATGGCAGGTTATTCCTTGCTATTCCCAGCTGCCAGATGAAGGAAAGCTAAGGAAGGGCTTTGTAGGTTGGGAAACCTATGCTTTAAAAAAATTATATTACCTCTAAGGGACACTGAGTAGGTGTAGAGAGTTCCAGATTCCTGTGGCTCAGGTGAGTGTGTTACTCACTGTCTTACCTACTCCATTGTTTATCTGATTATAAAAGTTGCTTATTGAAAATAATTTTGTAAAATATTGAAATATAGGGAGGCATGAAGAAAAATAACAATAACTCAATTTCAACACTCAGAGACAACTTCTATTAACATTTTGACTTATTATCTTTTAATAATTCTCTGTAGATATATAAATATGTAAAGGTCATATTGAATATATGATTTTGTATCCTGCCTTTTTTAAGTAACATAATTGTTAAGCATTTCGCTATGTAACGGAATACTCTTAAGGACATAATTTTTTTTACTGTGCAAACTCTGAGATGGCACAGATGTTCGTTTTGCTTACCAATGTCTAGCAGATGCCTAGGGTAGTGCCTGGACACGGCAGGCACTTAATAGATAGTAACCAAATGATTCTGTGTATTAATGAATGTGTTCCATTTACTTATTTACTCTTCACTCATGGACAACTTTTAAATACATTGTATTGCTATGAATACTTTTGGGTACATTTATAAATCACCTGCTTCGGTGGTTATTTCCTAAAAGTATAATTACTAAGTCAAACAAAACAAATAGTTTTATGGCCCTTGATGAAAAATTTTTTTTTCAATTATAATGGCCAGTTTCAATAAGATGAGTAGATTTTAGATCAAAATAATCTCAATGGTCAGAACATAGATAATCAGTTAATAAGATAATCAAGCTATGATTTTGCTGACATAATTTAACCAAGAGAGCTTACTAGTCAGAGACATTATAATAGGAAATAGTTAAGTCAATGTGTCCAAATGTTGACTACCCTACAGTTAACATTAGAAGGATCGACTCATTTATTCAGTAAATACATATTGAGAGCTAATAACAAATCATGTGCTAAACCCTGGGAAAACCATGATGAGGACTGTCTCTGCCTTTATGGGGCTTACAGGTGAGTTGGAGAGCTAGCAGCCTCTGAAAGTACAGCTCCTTCTGGGTCTGTTGGGTCACAGGAAGACCTCAGGGTTCATTTTTTTGAGTAAATTGGGGGAAACTATATGCAATTTGCTTGTTTCATACACTTAATGTTTCTTCTCTCAGGGAAGGGATACACAACATCATTAGATAGAGTTCAGAGAGAGATGCGAGTTAAGGTAAGAAATGTAGGAACTCAAAGAGTTAGGGACAGAAATCTGAATAGTCTCAGTAGAAAAGCTCCAGCAGAAGTCCTTGGGTTCATTAGTTAACTGCCCAAGGCCTTGGTTCTTCATCTATAAAATAATTAAAATTTCAAACCCAGCTCTAACCTTCTTTAAAACTCTAACTTCAGGGGTCTCTGCCTACTGGTTTAAAGGTGATCTCCAAGCTATCTCATAATAGTCACTGCTCCCAAAACGAAGAACTTTACGTTTGCAGACAAACATAAGACTTAAGAATCTTTCCGGGCTAGCCCATGGTTACCTTTTTCAAATTATTTTTCTTTATGATAAGTTGGCTAAGTTGTGTTCCCATCCACTTTGTCCTCCCTTGTCTGGACCGCACATCCTTTTTCTCTGTGATGTGTGGCCATACTCATAGCCCAGAGAATCTAGGAACACACCACTGATTCTCTCTTCAATGTTCCTTGGCTTAAAGTGTGCCTTGGAATCACAGAACAACAGATTCCTATTGCTGCAGAGATATAGAGTCCATTCCCTTTATTTCATTTGTTTTATATTTATTTTTTGGTGTAGAACCACAGATGATACTCCATCCATGTTCTCTCCTAGGTAAGCAGTAGCCTAGGACACTTGTTGGTTGGTACCCAGGGGTCCAGGGATGGCCAAGCCATGCCGTTAGTGCTAATGCTCAGTCACTGAAGGAACAGCCCTGAGAGGCAGCATCTGGGGGTAGAAGCTGAAATAAAATCAAATAAAACTATCCATCTAGTTTGTCAATCAGAAAGAACCAGGCACAGAAAGAGAGTCCAGTTAACAGGAAGGAACCAAATCAGTAGAGAGTGTTAGGAGTGGAAGCAGGGTGGGACATGAACAGTGAGAATGGTGCCTTTTACAGGCACCTTGTCACCTCTGGGGATAGCAGAGAGTTACCATTAAGAGCAACACCTGTACCTGGCCAACTGTGAACTGACCGGAACAGTACTAGCAAGCAGGATCCTGACTGGCTGGAAGCCAGCAGCAGATTTCACTGGAACTGCCACACCAGCTCGGGGACAAGGGGCATATGGTGGGGCCCTAAGTCATCTGTGTTTTCCCTAAGCACTTCAAGACACACCATGGAATGCTAACAGTTGGGTATTGAGCGATATCAAATGACTTTGTTTGGCCTGTTGTATAAAGTATAATTACAATAGATTTCACTTGATTGGAATAAACTTCCTCATGATACTTTGTTGTCAGAGAGCTCATGGACAGGGGAGTTGATGACAGCCTTCGGGCCACTCGGTGCATCACCTTTCTCCAGCCATTCTGGACAGATGGCCGGGATGACAGACTGCTAGACTTCCCCGGCCTGGAGGCTCTAACAGTTAATAAGGGGGAGAACTGAAGATGAGTTGAAAGAGAAAGAAAACTTCTCTTCCATGAGATGGGATCATTGTTAGAAGACATTGGCATTCCTCAAATTCCCTCCCCCCACTTAAAAGCCAGAAAGAAAGTTGTGTCTACACAACCATGATTATGCCAAGGAGACTGTGAAGTCACCTAATTTGTTCTTGTGTGTTTGGATGACTTGAACTTCACTCTTTCCTTGTGTTAATAACTCTAGGGCTAAATTAGTACTGTGTGTGCTAGTTTAAACATTTCCTATGGGAACCTGTGTCATCTCTTCTTGTCCTAGCTGGCCCTCCTTTACTGAACAGTAGCAATGTGCTACCCAGTTTCAAATCCATATTTGGTGAGTTCTCCACAGTGCAGACAGAAGTGCCAAAAGAGGTAACGGGGCCAGTTTTACTTGACTTTTTATAGGAAATTTAATTCTTTATTTCAAAAGAAGTTTACCAAGTGTTTACGTTAAAAAATAAATGTATCTGCAGCAAACACCATTTGATCCAAATTAGTATATGCCCTGTTTTGAATTTAGATGAGATGAATTGTTTACCTGAATGCAGATTTATTCAATATTCAAGAAACATTTATGGATTTTGCACTCCTGTTGGCCAGGAGTTGTGTTAAATCCTATGAGGTTTGTGTTGATAAATGAGATAATCCCTGCCTTCAAATAGCTCACAGTCTCTCAAGGGAGACAAACAATAAAACCATAATGTCACACTGTGATTCACATTTAGCCATAAGGAAAGCACAGGGGGATATGGAGCTACCTGGGGGCTCTAGAAAGGGAATATCAGACCTAGAAAATAAGGCATCAAAATGCTGAGGACTTCTCAACTACCTATATGGACTCTTGTTTCTTTGAGCATCCCAAGTGCTCTCGACATGATTCATGGTCTTATATCCCATTCTTTTCAGGTGTTTCCTCAAATATCCCCTTCCTACTGAGGTCTTCACTAATGATCCTGTTTAAAATTATACTCTCTACCTGGACCCCCACTCCATATTCCCTGATCCTTTTCCATGCCATATTTTTTTTTCTCTAGCACCTGTCACCATCTGAAATAATATATATTTTTCTTTTTATTTTTTATTATTAATGTTAACCAATTATCTCCCTCTCCCCCTCCCTTAAAATATAAGCTCCATTCTTTAATAGTTGTATTTTCAGTTCCTGGAATAGTGGCTGCCACAGAGGAGGTGCTCAATATGTATTTGTTGACTGGAAGCCAGGATGAGGAGTTTTAACATTTGCACAAAGTTAAGAATAAGTCTAATGGCCTATATGTTTTGCTTTTATTCTTTACATAGAGAAAAAAATTTCAAGAAGAAAATATTAGATAAAAGTTATGTGGAAACTATCTTGCAATTAATAAGTTAACAAATATTTATTGAGTGCCTATTATATAGTAGGTACAGTGTTGGATGGCATGGTAAATATAACAAAACCCAAGAGAGACCTTTGCCTTCAAATATCTTACAATTTAATTGGGGAAGAAGATATGGAACAATGTATGGAAAGATAAGTAATATAGGGTTTGAGGACCAGTATGGGAAAATAATCTGAGATAGCTCAAGTAGAAAAAGAGGAGGAGCTAGAGGAACATTATCTTAGTCTGTCTGGGCTGCTGTAACAAAAGTATCACGGATTGGGTAGCTCGTAAGCAACAGAACTTTATTTCTCACAGGTCTAGAGGCTGGAAGTTCAAGATTATGGTGCCAGTTAATTGGATTCTCATGAGGGCCCTCTTCTGGGTTGCAGATTTCTGACTTCTTGTCATATTTTCATGTGGTGGAAAGAGGGTTAGCTCTCTGGGGTCTCTTTTATGAAAGTACTAATCCCTTTCATGAGGGCTTCACCTTCATGAGCTAAATTACTTCCCAAAGGCCCCGTCTTGTTATACCATCACACTGGGGTTAGAAGTTCAACATCTGAATTGGGGGGGCGGGGCACAAACATTCAGTCCATAACAAACACATAAGCAACCTTGGCTATGAGTTGATTAAGGGTAGACTGCTTGATCAGGAAGAGTTCTCTGGAAAACACAAAACTTAACCCCGGGCATAGGATTTAGGGAGAAAGAGCTGAGACCCTGGGGCAGGGACGGTATGTAGGGGAAGGCTGTGGCTGAGGGCCCATCACTTATGTAGAAGACGGCACAGAACTGTGCACTGGGAAGTGCACTTAGGCATTTACACGAGGGTTCTTCAGAGATGTTCTTTGGGAAGCTGTAAACTCATACAAACAATATTATCTTTGCTCCAACCATTTTGAAATGGCCCTTTGGGAATGATCTTCACAGACTGTGACTTGATTTTTGAATTTTTTTGCTGCTGAAATCCTTCATCGCTGGAGAACATATGTGATACTTTCAGAAAAGTCACAGCAGTTCAGGGTCAAGCTGGGTTAATAAAGTGACTTATCAAGCCAGGCTATACTGTTCTGGGCCTCACACTTCAGTTTCACATTTCTCTATTACTGGCCCTTTGCATACAGAAATGCTTCTCTGCTTCTGTGTATATTGGAACCTCCTCCCCTGCCCCACAGAACACACACAACTTTAGTTTAGTTGTGAACATGAGAAATGATTTCTATGACTCAAGAACAATGTAGGGCAAAGAACGAAAATTCATCTCTTTAACTCCGATTTTTGATAAAATGCAGTTGGAGTTTTGCTAGTCATGATTTAATTATTAGATGAGCTTTATTGGTTTGGTCAAAGGAGGTATTTAACTTTGACTTTGACCTGGATCAAAGGGAGCAGCAAGGCAGTGGGTCCATCATGTGAACAGGAGATTTGGAGACACCCAGTGACCCATTCCATTTCCCTGTACTCTTATGGTCTGCCATACCCAGCTATACTCCTTAAAAGGACCTTGGCCTCAGGCCCGAGTTCTCAAATACTTAGATGTCTGGCTGTGTTCATAGATAATCTCTAAACTTTGTCTTGGCTTTTCTAGGTAGACACCACTTCCGAGGTCTTTGGTATTTGATCTTTTTAGTGGTATAGGAATTATAACTGCTAAACTGTTACTATGTTCATATAAATGGGAAGACCGATAATCATATTTAACATTTGACATCCATGGAATTATTTCCTTTATAGGAACTTGAAGAAGATTTTGACAGGACCAAATACCAATGGGTAACATTAAAAAGGTGGGCTTGGTTACTATGGCTTTGAAAGTCATTCACTCCATGTATCTAACCCAGTGTGGACCGCCAGAAAAGGATAAGTGTAGATATCAACTAGAGTAGAGTTTTGCTAGCTGCTGACAAATAGATTCTAAGTGCAAGGGATCACTTGGTAAGGACAAGCCTTGTTAAAAGTGACAAGGTCAAGTTTCAGGAATGGCAGCTCAATTGTCACCTCGGCTCTCAACATCTGCAGACTTACGGATAATGAAGCACCCCAGTTTTACTGTCCTAGTATTCATAAGACAGTAAACTAGAAAGGGGGCCAGGGAGGCTAATTTATTTTCCCAAATTCACAGTTAATCTAGCAGTTGTCTTTGTTGCTTAATGTGGGTTAGACTTGTCTCAAAGACTAGATTATGTATATTCCTTGAATATAGCACAAAATATTTGTACTTACACCATCTCTACTTCGGTTAGTAAGTGTTAGACTATTTGAAAACACTGAGTTAAATATCTGCTGAGTTACTGCAGGGACTAACCATTTGTAATGGGCTATCGAGTCTCACAGTATCTGGAGAAACACATAAAGGGCAGAAATGAAGGGGGTGGGGTAACAAAGTATATACTGTTACAGTCAAAGCAACAAGAGACAAATTATTTTACAGCAGACTTTCTACCCCTCCATAGCTCTCATTGCTGCGTAAGCCATTTAACTTGTGGTTTTAGCCCTTTATTTGTGATTGCTATCAGATCTATAATTTTAAAAGTGATGTACTAACTGGTGTTTAAGCAGAAAAATAGAGACTGTGGTATTTGCAATGAAATGCAGGAAGAACAGGAACACAGGAGCCAGTTGGCACTTTGCAGATCATTATTGTCCTTGCTTAATAAAGTAATAGATGCTTCGAAATTGCTTTGAAGTGGTTGCCAACTTCTTCACAGTGAAATCTGATACTTCTGCCTTTAAACAGTGTGAGAAAGCACAAATGGCAGTACTTGCCAATTCATTCAGCAGCTTCCCAACTGTAGTCTGGTCAGGGAAAGAGAAAACAACGAGGACTGAGAGAGGAGGAGGAAATGGCCTCCACAAGATGCCGTGGTTGGATGTCACATTTGGCTGACTTGTAGTTATGCAGACTTGAACTTTACAGAGATAAACAGTGGTTTCCCCAAAGGATCTACAGGAATTAAAAGAAAGAACTTTGATCTTCTTTACAATTTTTATTTAATTTAATAAACTCATGGCAGAGTTAAGTGAAAGGCAGCTCAACCCCTATTTAATAAAGTACTTACTGGGATACCAAATTTAATAGATGCATTTTAGAAGGTGGAAATTAATGTCCAAATAGTAAAGGAAAGTAGGTCAGAAGAATATTTCACATGCTTCAACTGAGATGACTACTGCAGAAGACTGGCCCACTCTTCCTTGGAAATAGTTTTCTGTTATCTGACTTCCTTTCCTGAGCAGGTGGTCCATGTGCTGAAGTTTTTGCAAATGTCAAGTGTCATTTTGATAAGTGTCATAAATGCTATACAGGAAACTGGGGAAGCTTTATTCCCAGAACTGCATGATGACCTTGGCTATATACTTATAATCCCTGCTGCATTTAGGGAGAACATGATAACTAGATTGTTATCCTCGCCCAATTTGCTTGCTAACAAAGTGGCTTAGAACAAAGGTTGACTCCCTGGCTGCTAGTTGCCTGCGGAATTGTATAAGAGAGAAGTCTGAATCTGTGACTTTACATCTTTCTAAAGCCACAAGCTACTAAGTCAGAAGAGCAGAGAATGGCTTTCTTGTGCTACACACTGAAACATTCAAAAGAGTCATGTGGTAAAATAAAGAAGTCTTTATTGACCACTGTCCACATCAGTAAAGATTCCCTCCAAAAATACATCATCTGGGTGCAGTGTAGATCTTCAGCTTTTTTTAATCATGAAAAATCCATATTCTGCAGCAGCGTAGTTCAGTAAAACTTTCTACAATGGGCTGGGCGCAGTGGCTCATGCCTCCAATCCTAGCACTCTGGGAGGCTGAGGCGGGAGGATTGCTTGAGGACAGGAGTTTGAGACCAGCCTGAGCAATAGCAAGATCCCATCTCTACAAAAAATAGAAAAATTAGCCAGGTGTGGTGGCACATGCCTATAGTACCAGCTACTTAGGAGGCTGAAGCAGGAGGATTGCTTGAGCCCAGGAGTTTGAGGTTGCTGTGAGCTATGATGACACCACTGCCCTCTAGGTGGGGTGACAGAAGGAGACCGTTTCAAAAACCAAAGAAAACAAACAAAAAACCCAAAACAAAACAAAACAAACTTTCCGCAATAGAGGGAATGTTCTATGTCTACACTGTCCAATGTGGTGGCCATAAGCCACATGTGGCCACTGAAACTGAGGAACTGAATGT
>CAUYSK010027566.1:0-31892 GCA_963575035.1 Avahi laniger | reverse complement strand
GAGACTCAATTACACCCTGTATGATCAAGTCAGTAAATGCTGTAAAGGACCTACAAATTGACCTCCCTGTAAGTAGGTGGCATTTACCAGAAGGAACAAGATGTAATGTTGTTTTTGGGTCCTGTGACTGGCTCTAGTCCTCAGGAGAAGTACTTGATTGCCCCAGGTGATAGGTGCGGCCTGTAACTTCAGGTAAGTCCTTATTCTTTGCCACAGCAGAGGCAGGCAGGGGAGTGCAGGTGGGTGGGGCTGGCTTGGGTGAGCTTGCCTTTAGGCTCCACAAAAGCTGGCAAGGTATCTGTTTTATAACAGGTCAAAGGTCTGCTCCCAGTTTCTGGGTAAAGCTTCCTGGGATGGGCTGAAGTGGCCTTACCCAACCAGAAAATCTTGTGGAGGTGGGGTCATCTGAGATTCACAATCTGCAGTCTGAAGCAGGCCTCACTCTTTTCAGCCCTCTGTCTGCTCCAAGGATTGCCTCCCTTGTCTGCAAGCAGGCTGGAGCTCAAGCCAGCCAGGCTCCGCCATGACTGTGATGTGGGCTGAGAAGTTCCCTGCCCAGGATCCTGGCCTGAGCTGAGAGTGTGGCCCCCCTGTGGGGGGAGGGGTGCCCTGCATGCATGCTGCAGCTAGGACCCACACTGCACTCTCCCCACTGATCTGCCCATGTGGGCTCCCTTGCCTTCCAAAACTAATTCACAAATCTGCCCTTCCAGCCCCTGAGCAATGTGATCAAGACCTGGGAGTACAGGATGTGGCCTGCGGGTCCGTCCCTGGGTCCCTGAAGATCAATCCCTGATCATGCCAGGGAGAGGGGCACCAGTCTTGAGTGGCACATAGGGTGCCCAGGCAAGTTTGATTTCCCTCCACCTCAGGGTGTGCCCTGCTTTGATGGAGTTGCCCAGCAACAACACCAGGGAGAGCTGGTGGGCAGGGAGGTCACAGTTCAAGCACTCCTTGGTCTGCTGCAGGACCCCAAGAGGGAAGGTCTGAGCCTCACTCTCTGTGGAAGCCTTGGTGTGGTGGCTCAATTATTTTTAAGAATATCTAATTGAAGTTTCTTGAATGCGCCCTTCCAAGATGAAAAATTTCCCCACCCCTGAGCTAGAGACATAACAATGACTAAGGCAAGGTCTCTGTTTCTGAAGAATTCCCAGTTTAGGAGGAAGCCAATTTATTTTACTTTAAACTAAAGTAATAAATAAATGCTAAACCAGAGGTCTAGACTAAGTGCTGTGGGAGCATAGCAGAGGGAACAACTTATTTTGCATGAGTAAAGCTGAGAAAGTTTCCTGTGAAGGTGACCTTTCAGCTGAGTCTTGGAGAATGAACAGAAAATGGCTACAATCCCCTCTAGGCATTGCTCTACACATGTGTAATTTTTATGCTATTAAATCAGTCTTTATATATACCTTTATCAAAAAACAAAGAAGAATCAATCAGATAAATACCAAAAAAGCACTAAATGTGCTATAAAGCTATTCAGAGAGTAATAGACATGAGTAAGTAGTTTGAGAAATTTATGGGTATCCTTTATCCTACATTTTTGACAAAGATATAGATAATTAAGAAAATATTCTATTTTTGACACTAATTTATCTGGTAATAGTTAGGACTTTCTGTTTAATTTTGCTCTATCGAACAATATACTCATTTCTGCAGAAAAGCTGTGGCTAACCTACAAAACTATTTAATTATAGGGATAAAAGTGACCCCAACATGCAGTCTGTACACCATGACTTTAGACATGGCTGGGTTTAATTATTCTGGGCTTAAAACTTTTCTTTTCTTTTGTTTTTACATAATTTAGAAAGGGTTCCCACAACTTTTCTTGGTAATCTGTCTTTTGTCATCCATGGTCTTAGATGTCATCTGTTAAGTGAAACGAAGTGGTGTTTTAATGTGCAATTACTAGTAAAAACAAACTCGAAACCCAAAAGACTAGAATGGGATTTCTCAAAAGCTTGAATTCCTCTGAAACAAGAGCTTATCAGCAAATGGTCTGTGAATCAGTTTTGGCTCCCAAATATTTTACTCCATCTCTGAATGAGCCCAGTGCTTTTATCTTTGCTCATTCAAAGACAGAGTAAAATATTTATCTTCAATTTATCAAGTAATTACAAAGCCACACTGTCATTTGATTTCCAGGCTGACCATCCCTGCTGTGATAAATTGAAATTTCTTCTGTCAGTTTGGCGGGAAAGGGTCAAAATCAAGGTAACAGGGAGAAAAATTTTATTTTAGGAAAAAATAAAAAACTCATGGAAGAGAAAATTTCCTACCCTTCCATCCTTGCTATTGCTAGTGTCCTATGAACAAGTACCTTTTCCTACCTTCTATACCTCCTTACACTCCAAATTAGTCAAATAGATTTACTACCTATATTTGTGGGTTCTGTATGTTTTCTATAACTCAGTGTTATATGGTTTTGTTAAAACTATGCTTGCTGTTCAACAAATATGGTTTTAATTTCAAATCCACTCTTTTGAGTTTCTTAAGATTTAGTTCTTGCTTTAATTCCTTTAAATTAAATGTTCCAATCTCCCCCTCCCCAAGAGGATTGGCTTTGATATGCTAAAAAAAATGGCAAATCATTGAAATGCAGGATTTACTTTGAAGGTATCCAGAGGTACTTGGAAGTGTTTTTCCCGGTGTAATTTGGCCACAAAATAGGAGCAGAATAATCTTGGACTTAAATTAGTACTGAAAGTTTCCAGACCTTCTGCTAGTTTCTTAGTTATTAGCAGTACACTGGACTCTCATAGTGGCATATAATAATTGTTTTACTGGAGCCAAGTGAGTCACTAGTTTTATGTAAGCACTTTCCAAAGAAGCACAAACTTAGAATTTTATTTCTTCTCAAAGGAAAGGTTAATTATTATACATATGAAAGCTTTATTAGGAATTGAGCAGAGAACTGGAGTGGTGGCCCAATATAACTGATATTAGGGATCAGCAGGCCTCCAGCCCCCACTGCCAGCACATCTGTCCCCACCAGCCTCAAACTCTAGCCAAGTCTAGCCTATCCTCTTCCTGAGATGGGAGCTTTTGTGCCAAGAGCCTTGAAACCAGAGCCTCTCCTTGGGACCCAGATTGTCTCCCAAAATTAATCTAAACCAAGAAGTTAGTTCGTCCTGGCCAACTCTTTCTAGAGAGGCTGGGGGTAGACGCTTATCCCAAGTTCATGGTTCCTTAGACATGTGGTCAGTTTATACCTCGGTGACTCCTTTCAAAGAGGGTACACCTGGGGCTGCTCCTATTTCCAAAGTCTATGGAAAGTTCAAGGTCTTATGATAGAACTAAGCTGGGAAAGTCCTGGGGACCCTTACTGAATAGTTTAAGTGCACCTCCATCTATAATTCATCCTCTTGGCAAATTTATAGGTAGCCAATCCCACTGTGCAGAGGTCATATTGAGCTTCAGCAAATCACGCTGGCTAGAAGGAACCCATCAGAAAGCAGCCAGCAGAGTGGCCCAGGACTAGAGTTCTGGACCTAATTTATGAACTTGGGCAAGTGACAGAACCCCTCTGTGCCTCAGTACCTTCATCCATAAAATAGGGACAATAATAGTACTTATTTCATATGTGGTTTTGAGGAATGAATGAGTTAATATGTGTAGAGTTCTTAGAATAGTGCCTGAAACATTGTAAATGCCACATAAGTATTTTCTATCATTATTGAGCACAGCCAACAGACCGAGGTGTCTAAAAGTATGTATGGTATAACTAAAATCAAATAATGAAACTGCACTTGAATAGGCTTCAGCTTCGATGGGATTTCCTTAGATATCTGACTACAATATTACAATATATAGGCACAGATTTGGTTATTGTTCAAAAGCGACTATTCAAACACTTCTCAAACTGGTCTTAACAAAAGACTATTCCAGGAGATTCTAATTACATGTGTCAGCAAAGATTTTTCCTATAGCAAACATTTATTTTTTCAGCTATTAAACAATATTTAATTGATTTCCTGACTCCAGGATTTCTAGTCTTTCATCTGCATTATGAAACCCAGGAGAGAGATTTGGTATGCAATGTTTACCAACTGAATTTACATTAAAAATCCTTTGTTCTTGGAGTTCCGTTACATCCACTAGCTTTCCCAAATTGTATTCCAAAGGGGATGCTACTGGATGTTACTTGGCAATTGACAGAAAGATTATTACATCAAGCAACCTTTAAATCCTGCCACCCCAATTCCTAACTGGTGTGAACAAATTATATCATACTGAAGAAAATATTCACAGGTGTCAAAAGTAACAAGTGGATTCCAGATTTGGATTTTTCAAAGAGTGGAAAAATCAATCAGTTGCCACTGTTTTATCTTGCCAAGGAAGATCATTAAAATAAACTACTTATTGTTTACCATTATTTTATTGTTACCATTATTTCATAAAAGAAAACCATTTTAACAACCAAAAAAGTGAAGCAATAATAGTACTTAAGAATAAAGGACAATTATTTAAATTGAATGTATTTAGCTATATAAAAAATTCACTACATTACCCATGTTGTCACATAAGAGAATAGATTTTAGGAACTCTTACTACAAAGAAAAAAAAAAAGAAAGAAAGAAAAAGACAGAAAGAAACGAAAGGTAACTATTTGAATTGATGGACGTGTTAATTTTCTTGACTGCAATAATCATTATGTATATGTCTATGAAAACATCATGTTGGGCCTGGTACGGTGCTCAAGTCTGTAATCCCAGCACTTTGGGAGGCCAAGGTAGGACAATCACTTGAGTCCAGGAGTTTGAGACAAGCCTGAACAAAAGTAAGACCCAGTCTCTACAAAAAATAGAAAAATTAGCCAGGTGTGGCAGCACGTGACTGTAGTCCCAGATACTCAGGAGGCTGAGGCAGGAGAATCATTTGAGCCCAGGAGTTTGAGGTTGCTGTGAGCTATGACGATGCCACTGCACCCTAGCCCCAGCAACACAGCGAGGCCCTGTCTTTAAAAACGAAAAGAAAAAAGAAAATAAAAGAAAAGATTGTTTAAAAAATCATGTTGTACACCTTAAATATATATAATAAAAAAACTCATCACGTTATTTTCATTTTTGTCATTTTTCCTTGAATCAGGGAAAATGTCTTGGTCTATCATTTGGGAATCACTAATGTATACAACAGCACATGGAGCTTGTCCAGTTAACCCTACTTATGCCAGATTTGATTTATATTGAAAAAGATTGCTTCTTTCTTATTTATTGACCCACTGGTCACTGTTATGAAGTCTTACGTGTCTGGATTATTATCATGTACAAAGAAATGGTGTTTTTATCTTGCTGGTATGTTAGAAACACTGTGGCAGTGGTAGGAGGGACAGACAGGCAGGTATAGAGACCACTGCAGGCATATACACTGCCCTATAGACACATCTCCATGTGAGCATTTTCTCCAAACCTACCACTATATCCCCTGGAAATCCCTTCTGTAATAAAGGAACGCCGTCTCTTTCCTCAGACAATTCTCTGAAAGTATAAAACCTTGCCTTAATGATGATGTTGTTCTCTCTTGAGGAAGCTACAATTTTTTCTGTAGTCTCTCAAGCAGAGGTTGTTCATTTCCCTTTCTCCATCTGGCTTAGAAAGAGGGGCCAATGTCTTCTTCATTCTCCCATTCAGTTTCCAGATTCTTCCTGCTCTACCTTTGTATAAAAACTGCTTGAAACACTATCATCTCAGACTTCAGGAAAACTGCCATCCAACCCCATTTCTTGGTTTTGCTCCTACCTTTCTTGATTTTCAGATTCTTCCATAAGATCCTGTCTTCACCATCCTTTCAAATATGGCATTCCTTGGTTTGATATCAGACCCTACTCTTTCTCACTTTATATACTTTCCTTAAAAGGTCTCATACAATCCCATAATATCAATTACCATCTATTTGCTCAGATTTTTACTTCTTGCTAAAAACTCTCTTCTGGACTTCAAGCTTTTCTTTTCTTTTTTTTAAGACAGGGTCTTGCTCTGTTGTCCCAGCTAGAGTGCAAAGGTGTCATCACAGTTCACTGCAACCTCAAACTTCTATGCTCAACTAATCCTCCTACCTCAGCCTTCCAAGTAGCCATGACTACAGGTGCATGCCACCAAGTCCTGCTAATTTTCTATTTTATGTAGATATGAGGTCTTGCTCTTGCTCCAACTGGTCTCTAGGATTACAGGTGTGAGCCACCGTTCCTGGCCTGGGCTTCAAGCTTTTAAATCCTACTGCTCACCCTCCCCTAGCACATCCCACAGGTTCCTCAAACTCAACATGTTCACAAGGGAACTCATCTTCTCCCCAAACCTATATTTTCTATCTCAGGAAATGCACCATCATCTATCTATCCAATGCTGAAACCTGAGAGATACTTCAACTCTTCTTTTTCTTTCACCTCCCCCAATCCTAAGAGCCAAAATCCCATTTTTCCTTAGGGTCTGTCAAATTTACTTCTAAACATCTCTAGAAATCTATTATTTTCTCTTTTCCTGGCTTAGTCCCTGCTCTTGTGCAAGTTACCATCATCTTTTGTTGCCTGCATAACTAGAACTTTAGGGTTGTCTCTTTGGTATTTTCTCCACTCTACACAATGATCACTCTAAAACTCAAATCTAATTATAACCTCCCCAGGCCCAAAACCTTCTGATAGTTACCTCTACTCCAAGTCTTTATCATGACAGAAAAGTCCTTCATGATCTGGTGTGTAGTTGGCTTTGCAGCCTGTGCTTTCTTCCTTCTAAACCTGATTACTCTCAGGGGCTTAAGGAAGCCACCCTCTCTTAGGACTCTAGGCCTCTGCACATATCACTCGCTTGTTTGAACACTTCCTCCCACCACACACATACACCATCCACCCCACATCTATTTTGCCTGGCTCATTCTTGCTCCTAATTCAGGCCTCAGCGTGGATATCTCTTCCTCAAGGAAATTTTCCCTATGCCTCAACCATGGGGCTAGGAGGACCTCCTCTGTGCTCTCACAGTTCTGTTCTTTCCCTGTCATAAGATTTCCCACACAAAATAGTAATTATTTATTTAATTGTCTACCTATCTCACTAAACTATAAGCTCAAGAAGACATGGACTGTGTCATTTTTATTAACCATTAAATCCCTTGAGCTTAGCCCATAATAGGTCCTCAATAATATTTTGAATAAATGAATTAATTTATTTGATGATTATCTTGGATTTCAACAATTCTTAATTGGTAGATGTATCACTTGGGTCCCAAGAGGAAACAGAACACTCAAAATCAGATAATTCAGGGACAGTCGACTTACAAAGAGATAATGTACAAATATGGGGTATAAGAGAACTACTAGTAATAGCAATGAGACTGTAATTTAAGTTGTTACCATCTTTAAGCTGAAAACAGTTACAGGAAAAAATGGGAAAGTGAGTCAGATAGAGTCAGCCACTTATGAGGAGCACTGGCCTTTGGGTAAGAGACACAGCCAGCTCAAGACTACTTATCAGTCAGGGTTCAAACAGAAAACAGAACTAGCAAGAGCTATATATTAAAAGATTGCAAGGAACTGGCTTACGTGATTGTGGGGGCTGGCAGGGCAAGTCCTAATCTGTGTGGCAGGCCACTGGAGGCAAGGGCAGGATGGAAGCCTCAGACACAGAGTGAAGCAACTGTCCACAGCGAGAATTTGTTCTTCTTCTGGGAATCCTCAGTTCTGCTCTTAAGGCCTTTCAACTGATTGAGTAAAACCTACCCAAATTAAGTTAGACAATCTTTCTTACTTACAGTCAATTGATTATGGACTTAAGTCACATCTACAAAATACTTTCACAGCAATACCTAGACTAGTGTTAGATGGACCATCTCAGATACCTTGAGGGAAGGGAGCCAGAGAATGCACATCCTGACCTCACTCTTCTCTCTTCTCACCCGCCTCTGCCTCCCTACAGGGCTCTCCATCAGCTGAGCACAACCTATAGTTAGAAGTCAGGGAACCCATTGGTTCCCTGGTTTACAGGTTACTGGATTCCATAGATTGCCTGGAGTGTGAGGAAGGGAGCTAGAAGCAAGCTCCAGACCACTGTTTCTTGGTTGGAGGTAAGAATTTTCAAAAAGGTGAATGAGAATTCATACTGTGCAATTTTGAAGAAAGAAGCTCCTTGAAGGAGAGAGGAGTCCCAAAATTAAGAAGAAAGGTGAGAAACAGGGGTGTGTCTACTGAGGGTTCCCCAAGACAAAGTTTGTCTTTTTTGTGTGGGTGCTTTTCCTTTGGGCTGTGGGAACAGAACAAAGTGTACAGTTTCAAATGTTGCCCCTTTAAGTCCAAAATCTCATTAATCACAACAAGACTTTCTGCTAATTTGGATTCACCTCCACTGGCTCATGTGGTGTGCTGTGAGGAATAAAGAGCAAGAGCAGCACATAGGGATGAGGCCATCTACCTGGAGAAGAGCTTTTCTTTTCAGCTTTGGCTTTTCAAAATTTATCATCACTATTGGTACAATCCATATTCAAGAAGCAGACTCTCATAGGGTGGTTCAGGAACATCCTGTTTACCTGTGATTAATATAAATAACTTGTTTTCATGACACTCACTATTACATGTGTTTAGGGAAACACATGGGTTGACCAAATAGGGGTTTAGCTGATAGGTGGGCCCAGTTGGAGATAGAATTATTAAGCTCCTTACATTCTCACCTACAGCAATATGCCTACCCTTCATTACAGTGTTTCTCCTACCACCCTCTACTTTACTAATTATTACATGTTCCTGACCTTGTCCTGGCAAATCTGCTTTGTTTTCTGAGTCCTGACTTAAACATGACAACCTGCTTCTGATCTCCGTCATCCCCAGATTCTACCCTTCATGTTTTTATTCAAACCTGGTAACTTGACCCTGAATCTCTGTCACTCGATCTAGGAGAGAGGGAGGAGCCCCTCCCATGCACATAAAGCAGTCCTCCAATGAAAACAGCCCACAGTGCACACAGGAGCCAATGTGAAGAAGGGCAAATACTAATATTGCATTTCCTAACTTCATATTGTAGTCACTATCACAGCCATGATTAATCTGTAATAAAATTTTCACATAACTTACTTTTATAAAAAGTAGACATTTAGAAAAATGTTTTATTTCTAAAACACAATGTCCTGACTCGTAGCCAAGCACACTTATTTTAAAGAGCTGGTATGCAATTAATGTATTTGGAACACATGACTGATTAAAAATAGCAGCACTGTTAAGTTCTAACTTTGTTCTACTGCCAGTTTTGAAGTTCCATGAGAGCAAAGGATTTAACGATCATAGTAACTAGATAAAACCAATGCTTCTATGTGTTCGCCTGCTTTGTCTCATTGAACATGTCCGAATCTGTATATGTAATCCAAATCAGGTAGCGCTACAGGCACACATTCTCAGTTCAGTAGATCATTTATGACATTTAACATAACTTAAGATTTTCTAATATCTTTCACATATTAGCTTACTTTATTAAATACATTTATGTTCAATGGAACTGGATTTAATAATAACAATAAAGTATAATTCAGAGGGTTGGTCAACCAAATAAATGAACCTTTATTTTTTAAGCTTAACATAATATAAACTTTATGCTTCCCAAAATTCCTTTTTTTTTTTTTCTTTTTTTGAGACAGGATCTCACTCTGTTGCCCAGGCTAGAGTGCGGTGGTGTCATGCTAGTGCACCGCAACCTCAAACTCCTAAGCTCAAGTGATCCTCCCGCCTCAGCCTCCCAAAGTATTAGGATTACAGATGTGACCAAAATTCCTTTTGAATTTTATTCTCTAGAAAAGATTTCTTCTCAGAAAAAAAATTATTGATCTGTTAAATTTTAATTATTTTATTTGTTTAGGATTTTGTCCAATCTTTAAAAGCTATTTCTGCCTTGCTCATTCCCCAAACCAGTGTTACCAAAATATTTATTTCCTTTGCTTCTGAGCTCCTAGATAAATTAAATTAATTGGTTCAATAAAAAAATAAAAAATTTGTTGGGGCCTTCACACTTAGCCAAATATGCTTCTACAATCCTTAGTCAGCTCCCGGTTACTCTCCATGGCTACTCTCTTAGGCAGGACTGAGGATGGAATCTCCTGCTTCAGGAAAAATACACTTCACATTGCCTCCAACCAACTCCAGACCTCTCTGCTGCCAGTTACTCTCTCTCCTTTCTTCAGATTCTCCCTTTTCATTCTGTCTGCTCAGGCTATAATAGGCTTAAGTTTCTCTGATTCTAAAATTTTAAAAAATGAATGCATAAAAATAAAATGTGTTGTTTCCTCAATGCACTCTCAACCTACATCCCATTCTTTCACTTTTTAACTTTATTAATCTTCATTAATAATAACAGTGATTGGTTTTGGAGGAGGAGGGTTCTTTAGAGTCATGCACTTTTAAATTTATTTATACTTTTAAAAAAATTACTATTATTTTAATAAACAAATCTTAATGGTATACATTTATGGGGTACAATGCGATGTTTTGATGTATACAATGTGGAATGATTAAATCAAGCTAATTAACAAATCCATTGCCTTGCTTATTTTTCATGATGAGACATTTGAAATTTACTCTCTTAGTCATTTTAAAATATACGAAACATGATTATTGACTATAATCACCCTGCTGTGCAACAGATCTAAAAAGTTAATCCTCTTGTCTAACTGCAACTTTGTACCCTTTGACCAACAACTCCCTATTCTCCTCCCACCCCTCTGCCTCGGTAACCATCATTCTACTCTCTACTTCTATGAGTTCCACTTTTTCAGATTGCACGTATAAGTGAGATCATGCAGTATTTGTCTTTGGAACAGTGATTGTTTTGATCTCCATTTGCCTTCTTGTAGCTGGTGCCAAAGTCCATGGGGCAGACAGATGTTTATTTACTTGGTCTCTCCTCCTAAAACTCTAAAACCCACTTCTTCGAACTCCTCCTATGTCTTTCTTCTCCCGTGGCACATACCTGTAGGTACTATACTATACTGTAGCAGAAATTACATTGCATTTTATAACATTTTCCAATTATAAAAGTTATTCTTATTATAGAAAACTTTTTCCATAAAAAAGTATAAAGATAAATATAAAATTTTGTAAACTTAGAACCCAGATACATCCACCTTTAACATTTTGGAGGCTTTCCTTCCAGTCTTGTTTTTTAATGGTGTAATAAAAATTATATATACATACATATATATTTTTTCAACATTAGAATCATACTTTTGTATCCTGCTTATTTTTTTTTCTTATGGTGAACATTTTTCCATATCACTAAATATTCTTCTAAAATTGCATTTTAGAAGAATAGTGCCTGCATAATATTCCATCATGTGGGGGATTTATCATCATTTATTTATATTATTTTCTATTAATGAACAATATTCTTCTTTTTCACTAGTAAATACATTAGCTACTACTTATTCATGTTTGTTACATGCCAGGAACTATCTTATACCTTTTTACTAACATTATGTCATTATTTATATCACAACCACCCAGTGAGGAAGTGATGTTATTGCCGTTTTACAGAGGAGGAAATTGAGGCTCAGAGATTTATTCAGCTCGTACCACTAGATGGAACAGTTCAACCCTGTTCCATCTGACTCTAGCACATATGCTCTGAATCATTTCTTTCCTCCCTCTCTAAATAACGATATGATAAACATCGTAGCACATAAATAACCACCATGTCAACCTTAGAAACATTTTTCGATCACTCAAGTCCATCTTTTTTCACTGTAAAAAACCAGAAAATCAGATAAGCACAATATTTTTTAAAAGATTAAATCCTTACATCACAGTTTTATCAAAAACAAAGCTGAGATGAATTAAGAACTAAATATTTTAAACATACATAAAATTTGGAAGATAACATAGGGCAAATATGTTTGTCATCTTAACATTAAATGAGATACAAACTCCAGATGCGATAAAGGAGAGGCTGGATTGATTCAACTACAGAAAAATATAAAATCCTATTCAATTAAAAAACATCAATCAGAAGACAGGGGTTGGATTAAACTGCCCGCAATCCAACTACCCTCTTCTCAACAACAGCCAATTCCTGTTTGGCCAACTACTGCTTCCCCACTCTCAGCTACTGTGGTTCTAGTGGAGTTGACTCCACCTCTGGTTCCAAGGGGGTCAGGAGGTCTGTGCAACACAGCTACTTGACAGCGATTGTTTCAGAAAATGGGCACAAGATACGAGTCAGAGATATTGGAGTGAAATTCAATTATTGGCTTTTATTTGACTTATTGGGGAAGTGGATTTTCCTTGTTATACTGGTCTTAATGTTGGAATGATGTGAGCTGAGAGCTGCAAACTAGAATCTGACAGTGAAGCTATCATAGTTAAAGGCAGAATGCAAACTCCGTAAAGACAGGAATTTTTATCTCTGGTTTACTGATGAATTTTCAGTTCCTCGAACATTGCTTGATACATAGTTGGCAAATATTTGTTAAATGAACCAATGAACCCAAAGAGAGCAGGTAAGTCTTGATAACATGATTTGAACTGTGATTCTGGTTGTACCTGCCTCCAGTTCATCCCTGGGCTTTTTAGATAAATGAGCCAATAAATTTCCATTTTTACTTAAGCCAGTTTGAGGTGAGTTTTCTGTCATTTGCAGGTGAGCCTTAATAGATATAACCAACTTCATAGTTAAAAGACAAAAAGAAAATACCTATTACATACATATCAGACAATAGAACATACAAATTATTTCTTCAAATCAATTAACAACAATCTAATAGAAAAATGGGCAAAGGCAATAAACAAGCAATTTACAGAAATAATACAAATGAGGCTTATGAAAAGGAGTTCAACTTCACTAGCAATCTAGGAAATGGAAGTTAAAACAACAATGTTACATAATTTAAAAAGCATAACTAACAAAATTTTAAAAGATTAATAAGATCCAATATGGGTAAGAAAGGAAACAAAACAGTCTTTTTTCTAGACTGTTGGCAAGAGCATAAACTAGTAAAGCCTTTTTAGAAGACCACATGGCTGTATCTGTTAAAATTTTAAATGTATGTACCCTTCAATCTAGGATTTCTATGTCCTTGAGAAGCACCTACATATATGTCCAGAGACAAGTGAAAAATTATTTACTATAGTATTGTTTCTAATAACTGTTTAATTGGGAATGATTCATTAAATGACAGTAGATTTCCATGCAGCATTTAAAAAGATTGAAGTAGATCTTTATATACTAACTTGGAAAGAGCTCCAAAATATATATTTAATGTAAAAACGGATAATTTCAGAATAACACATATATGTAGAAATGTCCTATTTATATAATAAAAGAAAATTACTTACGTTGGTAAATACATATACCTACACTGGAAAAGATCAGGAAAGAAACAAACCAGTTCTTAACAGAGGTTGCACTTACTAACATTAAGAGATGGGCAAAGTGGTGCATTCACTTATTACTTTGTGCTCCTAGAGAAAACTACCATTAATATCTTTCTATTCTTCTCAACCTTTTCAAAGCATTTATCACCTAAATATCACCAAGCTTCACAGTGCTATGGCTTTCGTTAGCTTGTTACCATGGGAGAAAATATAAGAACATAGAAAAGAGTTGCCCTTATGCTACCCTTTGCCACCTGCACCGCTAAGGTCACAAATCTTTGCAAAGTTCTGCTCAAGCCTCAGCAGCCCACAGTGTGAGCCACAGCCCAGTGCTTCAGTCAGGCCACTGTCTCCGCCCCAACGTCACCTCTTTAGCAGCTTTTAGGACCACTAATCATACTTTCTCTGAAAATAGAGAGGAACATGCTTCTTTTTCCTGAGTTGGAATCTCTTAGGGGTACCCGTAATAGTGTGGCTTGATCCTGACGTTACAGCTTTTTACCTTTATATAGACACATCATTTCTCCCACGGGGTGCATTCCCACAGAGAGGATAGCCAGGTGAGTTCTTTCAAATAACAAAAGCCACTTAATACTCAGTATTACTTATGGAGGAATTTGTTGTGCAAATATTCATGCAAGGATGAGAAATGACTTTTGTGCAAAGTTTTTCATTGTAGCATTTGTTGTAATAGCCAAAGATTGGAAACAACCCAAATGTCCCTCAAAAAAAATCTAGTTAAGTAAATGATGATATATCTATACCATAGAACATTAGGCAGCAATTAAAAAAAGAAGCAGCAGCAGCTTTCTTTATACTGATAGGGAAAGATGATCAAGATATATTTTTTTTAAAAAAGCAAGGTGCAGAATGGCATGTGCAATATGCCATCTTTGTAAACAAATGAAGAAAAATAAGAATCTATATTTTTTCACTTGTATATGTTTAAAGAAACTAGGAAAATTTTCATAAGATATTAAATGCAGCAGTTACCAATTGTAGGGGCTCGGTGGGAACTTTTCAGAGGAGGACTTTTTAGAGGATGGTAGGGAGATCTTTTATTGCATACCTTTTTATACTCTGGTTTTTAAACCATATTTATGTTTTACCTATTCATCCCCTCAGATCTTTTTCTTCTCTTAAAGTCAAGTTCTTCTCACAGGGCTATGCAAGTGAAATCCTTGCAAGTTAGCTTCCTGGTCTTTGAAATGGCATTTTTCCCCTAGAATATTCAGGTGGAGCTTTGTAAATTCAGTCAGTGTAAATGGGTATGGTATGGACACAGCTCTGGCGTTTTATATCTGATCTCCCCTTGCCAGGGATTTACCCTATTTTACACACCCATAAAGACACACGCATACATGATAGCATGTATTATGTTTACATAAATGAATACTCTTTGGGTTACAGCTCAAACTGCTACAAGGATCTGATATTTCCCATGTACTCCAAGGGCAAGAAAACACTTAAACCTCTGGAACAAACTGGAAGCAGGGGTTATTAAGTTAATCGAGACTGTCTCTTATATGTACCTATTTATTCTTCTCTCCTTGTATAAATGGCTTCCTGTACTTCTCTGATCCATATGATGGGAAAAAGGCGGCCAATAGCTCCTAGTGTGTGTGTTCTTGGTTCAGCCACACACACACAGAGTCTAGTGTTTTTCTCTTTCTTGTACATTCGCTGGTTTCTATTCTTGTTCCTGCCGTTTCCTAAACTTCCCAGGCAATGCCCTCAATTAGAACAATCAGCTGTACCCTGCTAGCCAGTGACATGGCAGCCGCAACTCAAGTAAGTGGAGAGAGATAGGTGAAGAAGCAATTCTGAAAAAGGATTTATCTAGTGACCAAATCGGTTGGCGATTGTTCATTATAATTCTATACAACTTATTTAATCTTGGCTATTCCTAATTTTGCTGCATGTAAACCCTTGTAAATGTATTCCTGCACATTTCTCAGATTGTTTCCTTGGGTCAAACTTGCTTAAGGATTTTGACTCATGAGTAAGAAATGATCTTCCAGAAAAATGTTGTAAGTTTACACCACCAGCACCTGGATGTGAGCACACCTATATCATTGCTCTCTCACCATACTTGACGTTATAATTTTTCATTTTTTGTCTAATTTGATTGTACATTTAGTTCTAACTTTAGTTATTTTGTGTTTTTGGAGTTTCTACTTTGCTGGCTTACTGGTATCTTCTAAGTTCAATGTAATTATACTATTGTTATTAAATAAGAAGATCTTTTTTATCTATGACTCTGTAATTTATAAAACCCTTCTCTCATCAGGCCACTTAGGGCTTTATGAAGTTTCCTTTATCTTCTCTGAAGTATAACAATTCATACTTAGTCCCTATTATATGCCTTTCAGCTCAAGGGTGATGTTTTAATCCTCTCCAAATTCTTTGTAACACTTTATTCAGAGCTTTGCACATAGTGCGTGTTCAATAAATATTTGTTCAATGTAATTTGATTAAACTGTGTCTTAGTCTGTTTTGTGCTACTATAAGCAGAAATTTATTTCTTCCAGTTTTGGAGGCTGAAGTCCAAAATCAAGGCACTGGCAGGTTTGGTGTCTCTGCTTCCAAGATGGTGCCTTGAGTGTGGTATCTTTCAGAGGGAAGGAATGCTGCTCCTCACATGGCATAAGAGCAGAATAGCAAAGAGGCAAACTGGGGACAAATCTACCCTTTTATAATGGCATTAATCTCACCCATGAGAACAGAGCCCTTGTGGCCTAATCACCTCTTAAAGGTCCCACTTCTTAACACTGTTACAAAGGCAATGAAATTTCAACATGAGTTTTGGAGGAGACGAACATTAAAACCATAGCAGACTGTAAGGGATGGAAAAATTCTGAATCCTATGTCTAAGGTTCATTATCCTTCAAGGCCATTTCTGTAATAGCAAAGAAAGGTTCATGTTCATGTTTGGTCTAAGAAAAGCTCAACCTTTAAGTGAAAAAAAGTGATTTGCCAAAATCTGTCTAGCCTCTCTAATATATACATTTCCACTAACGTAGACAGTGCCATGTCTTCACATTATTGCCAAGACACAATCACTCTATCTTTGAAATACCTCTGGTATCTATCCTTTCTTTTCACTCTACTCTTAATTGCATTATCCTGGCCCAGGTTCTCCTGATGACATTAATCTAGGAAGGCAGAAAAAAATTATATACATATATATGCTATACATAAGTTATATAATATACAAAATCATATATTATACTGTTGCATATTTATTTATATTTATATGTGATATGTTTATTTATATTTATGTTATATATTTATACATTTTAATATATGTGAAGGGATTATATATGGAGATATTAACCAAAATTTTTGCTTCTGTTCTACTGATCACTACCTCCAAGAGTGAACCGTATTCACAGCCTCAGGGGGACATTTATTTGCCCCAGAAAAAGTGGGCACAATTTAACCTAGGGAAAACAAAGAAGGCAACAGATGTTTTTAAAAATCCACAGCAGATGACTTAGAAAGCCAATGGGCTTTTGATTTGGCATAGCCAAGTTTTTTGAAAAAGAAGTGTTTTGAGTGTTAAAAGCTTGATTTTAAATATAAAAAGCCAAAATTCCGAAGGACATTGTCCATGAAATTTGCACCATAAATGGAGATGAGCAGTGTTTAATGATGTAAGGGTGAGTTTTTCTGCCCCTTCCAGAAGTGGTCTTGGTCACTTTACCAAGTATAGGTGAGAAGAAAGCGAGGAAGGAGCCTTACCCCATCTCTCCCCAGGGTTCAAACCAGAACAATGAACAACAGTGGCTAAGCGAGGTAGGGTTCAGGAGCAGCCTAAGGCACCCCCAAAGTGATGCCAGAGAACAGCTGATAGTCCCTGAACCCCGAAGAGAGGTGTGGCTGTGACTGCAAGGAGAGACCCCAGAGTCCTTACGGTTGGAGTCAGGAGGCAGAGTTTACAGTCTTCCTAATCAGGGGTTCTGTGGGCTTGGGGTCTTCTGAACAGAGGCCAAGGGGATAGAGGCAGACAACCAAAAACCACATGGCATCTCTCTCTCAGCAGATACCAGAAGGAGAAAAAGGACAAATGAGGAACAAATACTTGCTTCCTGGAAATTCCGTAACTTTATCACAAACTTTGAAAACCTCAGATGTAACTTGGGGGAAAAGTCACCAGAATAAATCTTGATTGACTGAATTTAAAATCTTAAATAACTGAGCTCCCTTAAAATCAATGAGATTGAGTTTTCCACCATTATGTAGACTAGAGACTTAAAATAGGGAGTAAAATGAGGGGAAAATACTATTGATTTTTATTATTTATGTTACATAATATATTAAGTATATATATAATGTATGTAATAATATATACTTAAATATTCTATATATTTCAATATTTTCAAATTTCCTTATGCATGAAAAATTAAGACATATATGTTCTCAATACTAAAAAGGATAATGTGAGACCAAGAAACTAAATATAGTGTTATATATACATATATACTGGTGGTAGTGATTCACTTTATCCTGGAAAGATACTATTAAATAGATGATGCAGCTTACACATGACAGTGTCTTAGAATCAAGAAGCATAGTGGTACTAGTTTTACCAACTCACTGAAATTCCTTGAGTGGAAGAATGGTATATAATGCAGGCATGAGACTCAAGAATCCCAGCTAGCACTCTGGGAGGCCGAGGCGGGTGGATTGTTTGAGCTCAGGAGTTCAAGACCAGCCTGAGCAAGAGAGAAACCCCGTCTCTACTAAAAATAGAAAGAAATTAATCGGACAACTAAAACTATATAGAAAAAAATTAGCCAGGCATAGTGGCGCATGCCTGTAGTCCCAGCTACTCAGGAGGCTGAGGTAGAAGGATTGCTTGAGCCCAGGAGTTTGAGGTTGCTGTGAGCTAGGCTGACACCATGGCACTCTAGCCTGGGCAAAAGAGTGAGATTCTGTCTCAAAAAAAAAAAAAAAAAAATCCCAGCTACACCACTTTTGAGCTGACATGGGCAAGTTCTGTAATCTCTCTGGCACTAATAATAAAGTTCCTAATTTCTAGAGTTAATAGGAAGATTAAATAAATTAATGCACACAAAGAACTTAGGCATGCACCTACCTCATAACAAACAGAAAACAACCATTAGTTATTCTTATCATGTGTGGATATTTTAAAGTATAATATTTGCTTTTCTGTGCCACATGTCTGAATATTATAAACGTGCACAATTTAACTATTATACACTTTATATAAAAAATCTTGGGTTTTAAGTTTAGTCTTTAACTTAAACACATACATCTCTATTGGGAAAAAAAATCACAATGAATTTTGAATTGTAAATTTTAGGATGGTTAAATAAACTTAATTCAAACTGCCAAGTATAATTGAGACCAAAAGTCTATGAAAATGCCAAACCAGGGAACGTAGGAGATTCTAAATGGTGCTTGATAAACACTCATTCAATACCACAAATACTTATACAGGGGGAAAAGATGAATGATTCGACTGGGCAGCAGTTATTGTTAAAGGAAAATAGAGTGGAAAAAACTGAAATATTTAGGTATCTATCAAGAAGTGATGAAAGCCAGCTGTGGAAAAAGATTCTGTAAGGATGAGTTTCTGTATTGCAAAGGAAATAGCTGTACAATGTCAAGAAGGGAATCAGTGAGATGGAAAGCAAGGAAATCCACCACAATAAGATGTCATATTCACAAAAGCGGTGTTCACATATAAACTCAGTATCTTACTGTGCTGTGACTTAAAAATTTTGCTTGATCACTGTTATGAATTTACCACGAAACTTTTCACTAATTTTATTATTTGTCTTTAAAAATATCCTTTGGGATTCCAGGGACGTAACTTGTATTGTGCTACCTCTGTGGTTCTACGTGTTGTATTTATGTAGTTGAGACAGGGATGGAGGAACACGAATGACAATTTTCGCAAGATAATACTTCAGTGCTAAAAGCTGAATGTCTACATTTCCATACGTTTGTAACAACAATAAATCAATAATTCTGAGTTATTATTAACACATATTTAGATATTGAACAGGATTTATACACTGGCAGTTAGACCTGTTGGCATCAGGTTTTGGCTAATAAAAGTGATGATGACGATGACAGCAACTGGCTATCCTACCTAAAATATTTCTCTGTTTTTAAAAAATATTTAAAAATTTACCTATAAGTAGTCTGCTGAAATGGTTTGCTATAAAATGTGTGACAACTAGAAAATGAAACTCACTATACAAATAGCCACGATTGAGATTTGTGCTCCTTGAAACTTCAAACGTTTTAAAGCAGCATTTTGGACTGGAAGCAGTGGTAAGCAAAACGAAAGTAGCTGATTTCAGATATCTGTCAACATAAAATACTTTGGGGTCTTGAAATCAGGATAGACATTTTGAAGGAACAGACAGTCTTGCAAGGTTTCCAGGACTTCCTGTGTTCAGTTAAGCCAGCAATGCCACGAGATGAGCCTTTCTTGTTTATTTTTGTACTTCCACTTCCTGTCAAGTGCCCTTAACCAGCATATTCAGAGGTATATGAACATATAAATAAATTGAAAGAATGCATAATTACATATTTAATACCCCCTAAGAAGTTCAATTCTTTTAGAGAGTTCTATGGTTTTCATTGTACTCCAACTGGCTGGCAGAATTTCTACTTTAATTCAAAGGTGATTACTATTGCCTATTTCTCCAAGGCATATATAAGGATACTATTTTTTCTTGGAGGAATAACTAGAATGACGAAAGCAATAATGCCTCCAGTGCTTTATAGCTTATACCAGTGTTTCTCAAATTCTGCTCCCCAGACCAGTAGCATCCACATCACATAGGAATTTATTTGAAATACAATTTCTCAAGCTCCACTCCAGACCTCCTAAATCAGAAACTGGAGATGCGAGCCAACAACCTGTGTTTTAACAAGCTCTCAGATGATTCAGATGCATAATAAAATTTGAGAACCACTGGCTTACACAATCACTTCATAAACATTATCTCATTAAATCCTCAAAGCATGAGTTTGATATTATTATCCCCATTTTACAGAAGAAGAAAACAAAGCTCAGAGAAGCTAGAATGGCTTCCAATAAACACACAGGTAAAGGGCAGAACTGAAGCTTGACCCAAGTTCTTGTGATCCACACCCAATGCTCTTTCTGCAACATTGTAGTTACCTCCTCAAATAACTCAGGTGTATTTCTAACATGTATTCCCACCATCATATAAGACTTGAGATACTTCACATAATGGTCTCACATAATGGAAATGTACCTAACCTCATAGGTAAACAACAGTAAGTGGTCCACTTGTGGAGCTCCTGCATGTCTTCCTCCTATTTATCCATGGCAATGTGGCACAGAGAGAACTAGAACATAAAGATGTTTGGTTCATGTGAGAGTAATGGTTCATTTGGTCCAACTCAACTTCCAACCCTCCCATCAGAAGATATTCACGTTGTTCTTTCTGCTCAATTATGATGCGGTATAATTTATAAAGCAGAACAGCATAAACAACATAAATGTCTATCAAATTTTGCAGGAATTTGATGGGGAATCAAATTTTGCAGCTGTTATAAAGCACAGGCAGCTCTATAGGAGCTCATACGGAAAGATTTCCAAGACACATTAGTATGACGAAAAAAGCATGGCATAGAACAATGTAGATAGTATGCTATCATTTGTGTGGTGAAAAAATAATAACTTACACATACATATATGTTTGTAAATGCATGGAATGTCTCCAGAAGAAGCGATAAGAACTAAACAACAGTGGTTCTGTCCAGCAAGGAGAACTGTGCGGAGAGAGGGAGGGAGAGGAGAAGGGAATATAAACAAGAAAGAAAGAAAGGAGGACTTACTTTTCATTGTATACCCTTTTGTATCTTTTGAAATTTTTAAAGCCATAATTAGAATTACCTATTTAAATATATCTTCATTATATATATAGTTATTTATATTTGTTATATATTGGATAATTATGAACTCCTAAATATCCTATTTTCCCTCAAGAATCAATTATGGATTCATTTCCAGGAAGCTTCTTATAATTTTAGCCTAAACTACCTCTTAATGTAAAATTCCAAATTTCATCTCATTGTGTGAAGCCGAATTTATTCTTTTTTAAGTTGAAGCACTACTTCCTAATTCTGGAACTTTAGGAGTGCATAGGAAGTCCTTCTTGGGTCTACATTTCACAATTTTACAAAATGCATAAGGAAATACAGAAATTATCTCATTAACTTAACAGCACCTAATACTTCATTGCTTCCTTTACCTTCCCCTTTGGCCCTGAAAATAAAAGGAAAGTCTTAACTCCAAGAGCACCAGTGAGCAATGGTGATTCTGCTAAATGAGGAGGTGGCTTAGATTCTAAAAATATCCATTGAATTGTTTTCTCTCTCTGTCTTCTCCCCCAGCTTTCCTTCTCTCTCTCTCTCTCTCTCTCTCTCTCTCTCTCTTTTCCCTCCTTCAAAGCAGTTAAAAACTCCTAAATCCAAAATCCTTTAACAGGGCTGGGTCACCTTTCAGAGCTTGAGGCTCTCCATCTAAATTCTTTTCTAATGTAGACAAATTGCTTCCTATTCTGGCTTCTCATCTGAATCCCCACCTGCCCAATAAGCTAAATGAGCAAATGCCTGTTAGATAATTAATGAGCTGTGAAGTGCTCTCACAGCCAGGTGCCTTCTCCTCCCAACTCTCTGTCAGAAATAAAAATACGAAAAAGAAAAAATAATCTGTATAATCAGTCTTAAGGGCCAACTATAATCGTGCAAATTGGGATAAGCAGTGGTGTGTTCATTTAGTAAGGATTTTTAAAATATTTCAAGTCAGGGAGGAAGAGTGGCTACTACATACTGAAAAGAAAATGTGTAATTTCTGGAACATGTAAAATTTTGAGTGATTCATAAATAAAGCTTAGAAGGGTGTAGGAAGCAGGATATGGGCTAACTGGAGATATATGTACATGGGTTGGTAATATTGGGAAATACCCACAGCCCAGAATGACTCAAGATTAAAAACAAAAAAATTTTTTTAAGAAAGAAGAAAGTTAAGGGAGAAATACAGTGATAGTAGCTGTACTGGGATGGTCGAAGCAGTCTTGTTTTGAGAGGACTCACCATCCTAAAAGAAAATATGGAGTTATTTAACATAATTATTAATTAGTATTACTAATGGTTTAAATCACCTAAGCTAAATAGGAAATATAGAGTTCACAGAGTAATTCACTTTGTTAGCATATAGAATATCGGGGCTCTGAGACCAGGCTCACTCAGATCAACATTACAATTCATAGGCAAGGGAGCTTATCCATGTTGACCTATTTTTCTACAGTGAACATGCATTATCTGTGCAAATACACAAGGATGGAGGAATGTAGGGGAAGAAAGAAGAGCTGGTTCTTCTGATCTTCTCTTCCCCCAAAATTCTCATAACTTTCCCAATTTACCCTCGAGCTCATCTCAGCTGATCAAAAATATTATGTTCCATAACTTGGTGATTAAAAAAAAAAAACACCAATAGGAAGACACTCTACAGAGATGCTGTAGTTCTTGGGACAAAGGTGATTTTTAGTGTCATTTTTTTAGTGTCTTGTTTTTATCCTAAATTTGTTAAGCAACTTCAGTTACCTTCTCTTTGATTCTCTCTTTTCTAATAAATGGGGTTAATAATTATACAATAACAAACTGCAGGGTGTGAGATGTTACACATTTATTGGCATTCCAATGCCATGAGTAAGCACTATATATCACTCTATGTGTTCACTCCTTTCCTTTTAAGTCAGTGCTCTCTGTTTTAGTTTCCTGCAAATCAAGATTGTTTTCTGCCAATTTAATATGATCCTTCTCTAGCAATTGAAATTTTTCAGTTATCTCTGCATGTGGTGGTTAACTGTAAGTGAAACGTTCCTAGTAAAGTAACAAGCACTTAATAAAATGTATCCTATTTAGCTGTTAGAAACAAAAGCACTATTTGACATCTAAAAATAACTCAAATACTAAAAACAACTACAAATACAAATAATAAAGGTTTAAGGGGTTGATATAATTTAACATTTATTTAATACCTGTTGTGTGCTGAGTACTGTACTAACCACTTGGATGGCAATAATGAAGAAGATGAATCCCTGCTCCTGAGATACCCTCATTCCAGTAGGAAGAGATGGAAAAGTCAAGAGATAACTTCAGTACAGTAAGAACAGAACATGAATAGAAAATTGTGGAGGGACAGGAGACTACTAGTTCTGCCTGGTGCAGTCAGCTAAGGCAACGGTCCCCAAACTTTTTGGCACCAAGGACCAATTTCAAGGAAGACAATTTTTCCACAGACCGGGGTTGGGGGGGCGATGGTTTCAGGATGATTCAACCACATTACATTTATTGTAAAGTCAAATCTCTCGCTAATGATAATCTGTATTTGCAGTCCCTCCCAAGCACTAGCTCCACCTCAGATCATCAGGCATCAGATTCTCATAAGGAGCAGGCAACCTAGATCCCTTGCATGCACAGTTTACAGTAGGGTTTGCACTCCTATGAGAATCTAATGCCTCCGCAGATCTGATAGGAGGCAGAGCTGAGGTGGTGATGTAAGTGATGGGGAGTGGCTGTAAATACAGATGAAGCTTCGCTTGCCTGCTGGCTGCTCACCTCCTGCTGTGCGGCCCAGTGCCTAGCAGACACAGACCTGTACCGCCCTGCGGCCTGAGGGGTGGGGACTGCAGAGCTAAGGCTTTCTATTTCACCTTGAAGACAGATTCAGAGCTTGGGGGAGGAGGAAAGGTGAACATGACTTTATAGGAGCTGGTAGTCTGGTGAGGGACACAGATCAGCTGATAAATAGCTATAATACAATGAGACAAGGTCTTTAATGGAAGCACACATAAAATGCTCTGGGAACACCAAAGGGAGAACAATGAATTTTGTGGGAGGTGTGGAAGTGGGGTGGGAGCTGTGGTCAGTGAAGACTAGTGCAAAGAAAGCATATGACCTCAGAGTTCTAATTAAAGGAGGAATAGAGATTTGCCAGGCAGAGAAGAAAAGTGAACATTCCAGGGAAAGAGAGAATCATGAGCCTATCTATGAAGGCATGGATGGGGAAACATTCTGGAGTGCATAAATATATATGGGTGGGAGACCAGGGAGTACTTAGAAAACTGGGGAGTCTGAACCAAAGCATATCTTATAGGCAGTAGAGAATCAAAAGTCTTTAGTCCTGGAAGTGACATGATTAGATCTCATCACAGAAAAATGACTAAAGGAGCCAGGCACTGTGGTGCACATCTGTAGTCCCAGCTATTTGGAAGGTTGAGGCAAGAGGACTGCTTGATCCCAGGAGTTCAAGGCTGCAGTGAACAATGATGGTGCCATTGCACTCTAGCCTGGGTGACAGAGCAAGACCTTGTCCTCCAAAAACGAAAGAAAGAAAGATGACTAAGGGAATGCCTGGATGCAATCTTGCAAGTGTGAAATGATGAGCTTGGATCGACATTGAAGCAGTGGAATGCAGAATGAAGGGGCAGAAGGCTTCTCAAGAGGTAGAATTGAGAGGAATTAAGGAGATATGAGGGTCATGGTTCACTCTTGGGCACTAGGGAAGATGATAAAGTCTTGACTGAGCTGGGAGAATGGGAGAAGGAATTTGTGTGAACAATCCATAGGGAGGGCACCATGCCAATTCTTTCCTGTGTGTTGGTCTTTGAGGTGCTTCAAGGAGAATTCCTATGCACAGTTGGAGATGCAGATCTATTAATATAACTAGAGTAGAAGTCAGATCAGAGCCCTAACAGTGCATGAGATTGCCTAGGGGAGAAGGGTGGAGAAGGAGAAGAGAAGGATGGGAAAAACCCCAATTTCTAATGGATGAACAGAGGGAGAAAACATAGAGCAAGAGAAAAAACACTGAGAAGGATATAAGACAGACCAAGAGAAGGAAATGAACTCAGAAGAGAAGATACTTTCCTAGGGGAGAGACTGGTCATTACTGGCAAATGGAGAAGAGAGGCGAGTAAAACCAAACAGTGTCAGTTAATTGGTAACTGAATGTCCTTACCCACCTTGGTAACATCAGTGGGATGGGGGCAAAAATCAGATAGGGCTGGATTCAAAAGAGAATAGGAGCTAATGAATAGAATAAGTCATGTAAATGTCTTCCTTAAGAATTTGACGTTGAAGAAATGGAAGGCATTAGCCTAGTACAAAAGAAAGCTGAGCTAAAGAAAGAGTGGTCGTTTCAGTCACTGTTTTTAATTTTTATAATGTCTTGAGCACATGAGCAGCCGGAAGAGAAAGGATGGGTCAAAAACATGAGAGCAGTGGAGACAGCTACAGAAGCCAACTCTTTTGGGCAAAGTCTAAAGGCTGAGACTTAGAAAGAGGTAGGATTTTCCCTTTTGGGCTAGTAGGGAAGTAGATCGGAATAGGTTTAAGTCCAGAAGTCTGATGCTGGCAAGAAAGGTAAATTCAGGGAGTTTATGTTTGATGACTCTTTTTTCTTAGGGAAGCAGCTGGCTAGAAAATCTCTGAAAGAAAAGTAAGAAAAAATATGCTGTGAGAGAATGTTGTTAATAAATACCAGTATTTTGTTTGCTCCTTTAAAAACATTGCTTCACTTTCTCTAATAAGACAATTAAAGTCTTATCTCAAGAAAGGAGCTTAAATATGACTGTGGAAAACTCAGGCTATAAACTTCTAGATAAGGAGTCCACGTATAGTAGGACGGATACTCTGCTTACGTAGCTTTGCCTAGAGCTCAGCAATTGCTTTCGATAACATTTCCTTAACCGACTTTGGGGTAAATGCTGGGTATAGAATTTATAACTTATTTGGAATAAAATACTCTGGTACTTCATGAATATCCTACCAAACGAAAAATCAAAGAAACAAAAAAATACTAGAGCCATAGTAGGGGCTTTCCTTAGTATGGGAAAAAATGTTAAACCTAGGAAAGAATTGATATGTCTCACCAGCTTTATTGGAAACCCAAACCACTGATTCTCAGGTCCGGTGTGTACTGCATGGTTGTCCTGAACAAATGAGCCACAGACACTATCATAAAAGAAAGACATCAGGCTAGACAAACTATCATTTGGAAAGAATTAAGACAGCCATATTGTATGCTAACCATCAGCTCATCTACCTTCTCCCTGGTATCACTACTCTCCAGAGGCTACTTAATCTCATTGAGACAAGACAGCCAGCCTAATTGATACAGAAAATGAAAGCCTTTTAATCTAATATCAAACAGAGTCAGACTAAGAGAAGGATCCAGCAGGCAAAAAGACCGTCTTCCAAAGGAGAATTAACACTGCAGGAAGGAAAGTGGAATTCCATGAACTTTTTACTTTAAAAAGAATTGAAAAGTATTAATAATAAGTTCATCCCAATGAATGAATAGGGTTTGTTTGCTCTTAGTGATAAAGTACAAATAGTATTGCAGCTATGGAATCTTTCAAATTATCAATTTTTAGATAAGTGTTATATTAGTGATGGAAAGCACAATAGAAGCATAAAGAATGTAAAAACATCTGCCCTTTATAACTACAAAGGACAGGTGTTTGTCAATGTCGACCTTTACTGCCATGATATACTGCCCTTATTGAAAAATTTTCTTGGGACTTGTTATATTGTGATTTAAATGGCATTCACTATGCTTTGTAAATAACTTAGGTAGCCACAAGTACAAGAAAACTGGCTTTGCAATAATCAGAATATTTATGAATATACTAGTGTGTCTGTGAAGTTACCAGACCATTATTCACACATCAAGAAAATCATAGAAAGGTATGTTTTCTATTCTAATGCAAAAGGTAATTCAATAATTATATCAGTTATTGTTTACATTCTTAATATAATGATGGTTTCAAAAACTAGTCCAAGAGTATAATTACATGAGTAAGATTAAATAAATTATGGTATTCAAAGAGAAAATATCAGGAAGAATACAGTGTTTCCTTTTTAGATAAAGAGGATTACTTTGAAAAATAACATGCCCTCTGGTTTAGTGGTTCTGCCAACTGGATCTCATTCTTGATGTATGTAAAAAACTTGGGATATCTGATATTTAGAAAAGCATATCCTCCTGCTAATTGATATTTTTAAGGCTGGGAACTATGAAGAAATACTACAAAAACAACTATGGTTGTCTGTACATAGAGTTTATGAGTGTCTTCAAAATAAATTCTGACTGTCTTGGGATTTTCCTTCCAGTAAATTACAAGCCCAAACGTTAAACTTTCAGACTACTCGGTTGTCCGTTTCTTTTTCTGCCTCATTTAAAATTTACACCAGTTCTTTGTTCCACCATCTTAAAGGTACCATGGCTGTTGTCTACTGAACTCACATAAGACCCACTTCCCTCTTTCCAAATGCATATAGCACCTGGCCTGTGATTTTCCTCCACACCCTCATTCTTCATCATCCCCTCCAACATCTTCAAAATTCACGCTAGGGACCCATCAGATACCTGACCTGGATAGCCCCATAATCTTGCTGGCTGCAATCCTCCAGCCTCGCCCTACTTCAGCCATGCATAGCAAGTTCATTCTCTAAATTTAATTATTACAGTCACTTGGAATGTCCATTTCCACATACAACTCGGGCTCTACCGCTGCACCCCTCTGCCTTCCCATCTCCCTCCCTGCTTTCTGTTCACCAAGTTCAATAAACACTAACTCCCTTATAGTTTAATCCATCCATTAACCTTCAATAAAATAGATGGTTCTTCTATTTTCTTCTTCGCAGCCCTTTTTATGGCCCTTTCTAACACTGAGGCTCTAGTCATGTTCTTGTGACCCACCGTGTCAGCTGGCAAACCCACATCATACTCACTGTCCAGTTTTTCTGTTTATGACCAAGAGCATTGCTAGAGAATATTTGGGATTGCTCTGGCTCTCTATAACATACTCATGCTAGCTTCCACTGTGCTGGAAATGCCTACAACAATTTTCGGATTCATTGGTGAGAATATTCTTCCCAACAGCTGTACAAACATAATTCTTGCTCATGTACCTCAAAGCCTCTTGTTTCTTTCTTGTATCATTCGTGGCAAAGACTTCATGAAGCAATCAAATATAAACTGGTCTCATTTCCCCTCTACTTCACCTCAATATACAATTGTCTCTTCACTTAACTTCCTCCAATTTCCATCTGTCTCAAAGGCACCATTTATCTAACTTCCAATTCTCTATTTTTAACCTTGAGATCTCTCCTGAAGTCCAATGTCATGCTAACAACTTCTTATACATGTCCCAGTGCTTAGTCCTGAGGCTGCAGATGGTTGGTACTCAGTAGATATTTATTGAATGAATGAATAAATACATGAATCTACACCTGGGTAGGGCACTTCCAATTCAATTCTAGATAAGTAGAGTTACTGGAAAAGAAAGAAAAAGGATCATCAAGGAGGAAGACTGTTTTCTTAGGGCATGGAAAGGAGCTTTCTGTTCCTTCCATTCCAGCTGTTACCATTATCTTCACCTCCAGTCTTCGGGTGTTGCACTGATTTTTCAGTGGAGGTTTTTTTCTGGAGGTTATTTGGAAGAGGGAATTGGGCACACATACGATTACTCTAACTGAAATAAAAACAACCTTATTGCACACACAATGTTTTAAAGGGCAATAGTTAAATGTATATTACTTAAATCACAGTATAACTAAAGTTACATCCTTGTAAAATCAGAAGGGGCAAAACATCACCCCAAACCATCATAATCACAAGCATTTGTTTTGCTACATTCAAATTCTTATAGCCTGGTGACTACTGTGCTTTTTGGTTCTTCAAATACAGAGAATCTTTATGATAGTGTAAAAAATGGTCACCTACCACACTGTTCTATATGCTTTTCCACATGCTGTTTCTATTATGTATACTATTTTAAATTTCTTATGATCTTGTTTAAAATATGTGTTTATAAATTGTAAATTCTATTTTTCTGGTTTCTACATCCATGATTTTTTTCCCCTTCTAATGTGGATGAATTCCAGGAAACCCAGAAACAATATCTAACAAGATCTGAGCAGGGGAAGGAGAGGAATGGCAAATAAACTTTCCCAGTGTTGGGTTAGGAAGATATTCGATCTTTCAATGTGTTCAACAAATGGGTTTAATAATGCACATTTCAGTATAAAATAGTTCACAACAGAAATATTTGCTACTCAGCCCATTCATCCTGGGAATTACACAACATGGACCATTTTCAATAACTCTTTTCATTATAATGATTTCCTCCTGCTCAAGCAACAGAGATGTACAAACCAGTTTTGTCTAGAAATGTAATATGTTGAGATACAAATGTATTAAAGAAAAATTAAAATGCAAACATTTTCATCACTTTGGTTTAGCATTATATTGTCTTTTTCTTAAAACTTTCCAACCAATATAAAATTGCTTTTTATTCAGAATCCATACAACTATGCAACTTGAAAAAGCAGATTTATTTTAAAGGCATGGTAAAGTACTAGTAGGCCTAAACAAAGAATGAAAATATATTTTTAGGATACCACTTGGTTTCTTTTAGTTTTGTAACTTAAAGATCTTGAAGTGCCTTTTGAATCATAAAAAAATTATGTTAATATAGTTTTGTGTTCACTTAATTTTATATCCTAATATGTCAATCCAGATAGATGATTTAGATAGTAACTTTTACTTAATAAGACCATTTGATTATGTAAAACCTCTTTAAACATTCTGATGAATGTAAGTATAACATCACCCATTTAATCATTCATTCATTTGTTCAACAAACAGGTACTGAAGGTATAGAATGTATACAATAGTAAGAGCTAATTCCCCGAGGAGTTTTACAAGTAATAGAGAGAATTAATACACATTTACATATTACTATCATTTATAGTAACAATTGTCACAAAAGAGATGTTATAAAAATGCATAGGACTATAGAGATCTGGGATAATTATTTCGCTAGTGTGACAACTTAGCGCTTAGAATTGTATGTTTTACAAAGCTGCCTGAATGACAATCACACAAAGCACTGCCCATATTCATGGTTTTAGGCTTTGTGTTCTCAGAATTTTTGACCATGTTTGTCTAATTCTTGGGAAGCAAAAATTCAGGGAGCCTTTGCTTACTGAGCATGTATTGTAAGGCACTAAGCTGGGCACTAGTCATATACATTAAAAATGAATACAGCATGCATGGTCCCTTCACTCAAGGAATTCCTAATCTAATAGAAGAAAGGGGAAAAAAAAAACCCAACATGTTTCCACTGAACGTGTCTTTCATTCCTTCCTACATTCTCACCATCATTGGAGTTGAACTTTATTAGGCACCAAAGCAACCGCATTATTTTATCAATGCTCCCTAGGAGCAGCAAGCAAGACAATTGGTTATGGTCGATTTCACGGTTAGCTCATGATTGTTGATAAGACAAGTCAGTGTTTTCAAAAGCAATAGCCACTGCTGGCGTAACCCACACATGGGTTAAAAGTGCTGAAATGGCATTTCTGATCAACTTGAGCAACAAGCAGTCTTTGATAAAGGGCTTCTGATCTCTAAAGCAGGGGCTGCTTGAAAGAGGAACATTTTACCCAGGAAGTGAGAACTGTGACAGATTTGCTTATGAGGACTCTTCCTGATGACATGACAGATCTTTTCCCTCCAAAACTCTAATTCTGTGAATGAAAGTGGAAACAGCAGACGGAGGAGAAAAGGACAGAGAAGCTAACGCAGAACAGACTTAAGTGTATGAGAGAGGACATAAAGAGGAAAGTAAGGAAAGGCAGAACCTATGAGCAGGAGAGAGGAAAGGAGGGAGGGACAGAGGTTAGGGAAGGGAAGGAAAAAAGGAAAGGAAGGAAAAGACTGAGCATATAAATCTAGCAGCGGGGCTCGAAGGGTGCAGTGGCTGTACCAGTCGGACAAGAGTACTGAGCAGTGAATCCTGGACCAAGTGCACAGGAACGAAGACAGTAAAACTCTAAGAAGGGACAACTGTTTTGTCAGGGGAGATATTGGTAATAATCATAGCTAACATGTACTGTCCATGTTCCAACCGTGTAAGTGCTTTACATGAATTAACTCATTAAATTCTTAAGACAACTCTATGAGGCAGGGAGTGTTATCAATTATCAATTATCTTATCAACCTAGATAAAGAAATTGAGACTCAGTGAAGTTAAGCAACTTACCCAAGGACACAAAACTATGAAGTGACAGAGACTGAATTCAAATCCTAGTCTGGCTGTAGTTTCCCTATTCTTAGGCAAGGGATGCTAGACCTCACTGGCTCTCATCAGGCATGCAAGAACCAGGAGCATAAGATGACGGATTGAGACATGAATCTGGCCACCTCTGGCTTCCAAACTGTTTTGAAGGAGAGACAGATGTTTTATACAAAATTCACATTTGTTAAACACACATAACAGTGTAGGAGATAATTTCAATTAATGGAATAAACTTACTTTATAGCCTTGGTAATTTTAGATTTAGTTTTATCTATGGTGTGTGAAACAAATTATCCTTAAGTAATACCTTTAACACTCCCATCTGAAGGCCACTGGCAGGAAATTGGTTGGATATAAAATACATAAATTTAGGAGGATTGTACCAAGGTA